>JAEKIV010000260.1:0-41337 GCA_016801325.1 Hypholoma fasciculare
CATAGATGGAAAACAAGCTTGGGATGAGAATATTTCTAACGCACTCATGGTGAAGTAGTCTCCTGAAAAATACTATAGTACTCAAACCTCATTTCCGAATGTTTGACAGGCATATAACATCGCCATTCGCACAGAGCCAAATTTACAGAATCCTTACCGAGGCCGGTCGTTCTACGTGCACTCCGATCGTCAGAACATCGGAGGTGGATTGGAGGTATGGCGGGGAATTTTCCAGTCTGTTCGTCCTGTCATTGGGCGACTGGTCGTCAACATCGACCTATCGGCCACCATAGTGTATCGTGAAGGCCCCCTAGTTCGACTCATAAACGAATTTTATAGGAAACCCGTTGATAAACCGCCCGTGTACATGGTCCCCGGTCATGAGCAATTCCCGGCAGCGCAATATGAGAGGGTCCGCCTCTTACGCTTCCTCAGGCATTTGCGGGTCAGCGTCCGTAGCACCGGAGAGGGCAGATCCCGTGCAGTAAAAGGCCTCACCACTAACGGTGCCGACAAAGAGTTCTTCGACACACGCGAAGGGACCAGAATGTCTGTCGCGGATTATTTCAACCAGAAGCTTGGGCTGCCTTTGCAGTACCCTTCCGCGATCTGTGTCATAGTGCGTGTCATTCTCAATTATCTGTTAGACTATGATATCCTTGGCTGATTGAAGTTAATGAAAATTTTGAACAGCTTGGCAAAGATGCGAAGGTGCCTCTCGAGATGTGCACGGTGCTTCGTGGCCAATTCGCAAACAGAGACACCCATTTGGGTCCAAACCAAGTATCAGAAGTGCTCAGATTTGCTACTAGGAAGCCGGTCGAGCGGATGAACGCGATAAAGCAAGGAATTCAGGTAATCTTTCCAGCAGATCCTGGGGCTTCTGTCTATTGACATTTCCTCCACTGTAGACGTTGCAATTTGGACGATCCAACTATATTTCCCAGTTTGGACTGTCCATCAATGAACAACCAATGAGAGTGAAGGCACGCGTCATTGACCCCCCGAAAATCAGATATAGCGATTCTGGTCCCCAAGGGCTTCTGGTAAGTAAAATATAGCATGATCTCTACACATTTTCTTTCTACTAAGTATGCATATATAGGTGCCTCAGAGGGGAGCTTGGAATATGTGAGTATTACGACGACACTTTCGTGATCATGAAAACTGCAGTTGACTAACAATCTTGCGCTGTTCAAGGATCGATAAAAATTTCAAGATACCCGTGACAGTCAGAACTTGGGCAATCGTGATATATGAATCCGAATTTAGATTCAGTGCCTCAGCGCTGCAAGGAATGATTACCGCGTTTCAAGCCGCATGTAAAAAATTTGGTAAGCGATACTATGTTTTGTGTTCTAAAAATGTCTCAAAAGCAAATTGTTTCAGGAATCGACATCGAAAACCCAGAGCCCGTCACTTGCTTTATCAATAACCCCCAAGGTGTTGTCGAAACAGTAAATACTCATTCTGCACCAATCTTGATGTGATGCTGATTTTTTTGCCAATCTAATAAAGCAATTGAAAGAACTGGGTGTTGAATGTATCAAGCGATATGAGCACCCTCCTAGCCTGCTTGTTGTCATTCTGCCTCAGGGGGCCAATGAACTCTACACCGCAGTCAAACAGTACGTACTGACCCAAAGTTAGCTCAATTTGGATCTTTCAATTTATTCTCATCATTAAAGTGCCGGTGACGTGACTGTGAGTTGATACTGTTTAATGTGGTATTTCATACCCTGAATGAGTGTCCTCTCTGTCATCTAGTTGGGTGTCGCTACCCAATGTCTTTTTGCAAAGAAATGCTCTCAGGCAAGGGAACAGTACTGGGCAAATGTCTTACTCAAGTATGTTGCCTAATGTTATTTTGTAGTGATGATGTTTATATCATTTTTTTAGGGTTAACGTGAAGCTCGGAGGAATCAACTCGATTCCCGAGGCTGGCATTATGAATTCTATAACCGACCCAGCCAATCCAGCAATTGTAATAGGTGATTTCAATGTAGTTCCCATGTTCTGATCACAGTATTGAACAGCAAATTCCAGGTGCTGATGTTATACATCCACCGCCACACTCGCAAGGCCGTCCATCTTTTACGGCCGTGGTTGGGAGTGTAGACTCAAATGCGGCTAAGTATGTTTCAACCTCAAATGTCCAGGACGGCAAGCGGGAGATGATCAAAGACCTGAAGGATATGGTTAAAGTATGCTTGCCATTTCACGTGTAGTGCTATGGAGCAACTCATTTTGCGCATTTTCCTTGTTAGGACGTCCTTGAGAAATACAAGCACTATCGCCAGCATGTGGAGAAAAAGACTGCGGAATATTTGAATCCAAAGAGGCTTCTTTTTTATCGAGGTTTGTCTCTTCGTTGCAGAGAGGTCTATAATCACTCTTTGATATTTAATCGTATAGACGGCGTATCCGAGGGCGAATTTGATCAGGTTTTAAAACAAGGTTAATATCCATCCATGTATGTTATATAAGAATATTCATATTAAATGCCGTTTTAGAGCTGCCCTTGATTCGAAGTAAGTTCACTTCATAAATTTTTTCACAAGTTTTTCTGCTCTTTCGATCTCTCTGCTGACATTTTTTCTCAAACAGAGGCCTGTGAGGAACTTTCAATGAATCCCAAGATTACTCTCATCGTGGTGGGGAAGCGCCACCACAATCAGTGAGTTCCCGAAATTGTGTCATTGTTGAATACCTTCGGAGGGTCGATTTTTAAGGATGTTCCCCATTAACAACAAGGCTAACACAAATGCCCCGTCTGGTACCGTCATCGATACGGACATCACGCATCCCTTGGAATTTGATTTTATCTTGCAAAGCCACGAGGGAATCTTAGGGACTAGCCGGCCGGCTCATTACTCAGTATGTGTTATGGCCTACTTGACTTCAGTCATTGTCAAATAACTGTTCCCAATTCCTGAAGGTTTTGCTTGATGTACGCTATTTGTCTAGCGCTACAATATAGTCTAACATACTCGTTTATATATAGGAAATAGGGTTTACGTAAGTGATTCAAAAGGCTCTTACAAACGTCATATTGTATACTGAATATTTTATTACAGAGCTGATGCTATGCAGGCGCTATCCTACGCGCTATGCCACGTTTATGCCCCAGCCTGTCGCTCTGTTTCGATTCCAGCGCCAGTGTACTGTGCGCCCACTCGTTTAGCTTTACCTGCAGTGCGCTGCTAAGCACGCTTCTCTTCTATAGATGCCGATGGCGAATGTGCAAGAGCTAAGAATCGCTTCAGTCCCGGGGATCAGCTGGGTATGTCTGATGCAGGTACCCAGGAATCGGGTGAAACTGTTCCAAATCTTGAGGCATTCAAGCATAGCTATAAACCAATTCACCGCAATCAACAGAATCGGATGTATTTTGTCGTAAGCATATTTTTGTTATTCCGTCGTCTTGTATGAATGAGCAGCTAATAGTTGTCCGTATTTTGTCAGTGAACAAAATCGGGGATGTTTGTGGCCGACGCAGAATCGATACTTTGTTTCTGCCAGAGCTGCAGGCGATGTTCAACATCGGATGATCAAAAAGCAAATGTCTATTCAATACGTGGTGCTGGCATGATGGTGCTACTGGTGAAGAGCAAATTGATTGGACTCATTTATCTTTGTCTGCATGTGTTGAGAAACGTATCCTGCACGTCAACCCGGCGGAAATATGACTTGAATATTGTGATGTATTGTATTGCTCGTATATTGCTTTCACCTCATGTAACAACATTTTTGGAAACACTGTTTGCCGAATGTTTTCCAGTTGTATACGATATCGCCGCACGATATGACCGTCTCCTGAGGTGTACTTCAGTTGGAAAATCACACTCGGATACGCGACCGTACTGTATATACGGCACTCCGTCGGCCTGAGTCGGTGTAGTTCATTGCCGAAGCTGTCGCGGTGCGCCCCTCCGAATTGTAGTCCCAGTATCCCACACAACGCACCAGATCAGACCTTCGAAATTCGACGACCCACGTTGCGCCAAATGCACACGCGGGAAGCGGAGCGGTAGGTGTATACTTTTTGAGGCCTTTTGATCCTGCCCATGGTGCAGCAATAAAGACCGACACTTGTCCCGCACTTTGCCTCTTAGGAAAACCTGGAAAAAAATTCTGCCAGCAACCCGTTCAGAGAGGAGTGCACTACCGTGACTACGCCATAATTTTTGCTGAGATTATCAAGCCCTGGGACTAAAATTTAAATATAAGTACGACAGCGTCCTTGAGCGCCCTCGATCGAGTACTTATATTTGGAGGGGAGCTTAGTATACGATCCCCTTTGATCACAAGATGTCAGAAAATACGATCGACTGTCTGAGGTCTCCCAACACTGAGTCCCAGGGCCAGTCGATACAGGCGGCCCGGACCCCAAAGGAATATAGTGCCACCGCATCTGAGGATCACTGGCACGCGTGACCAACGGGTGCTCTATCTGTGCGACGATGACGACGTTCCATTCTTTAGAGAGGATTGCAGCGTTCTTTTTTCTCTCAACCTGAGGAAAACAACATTTATTGTAAAGTCATGTAGATGCCGTGTTGATGCCAACACGGCAACCCAGATACGGGAACTGAAATCGGCCCCCGCCATCATAGCCAGTGGTCACGCGTTAAAGCGTCCCAGGGTTGACGTCTTCGTCGGCGATGGACGAACACGAACGGTCCGGCGTTTCTGCTCTTCTAATTACTCCATGACTTGATTCGTGGCCTTCCTTGGATATTATTCTCTCTTCTTTTCGAATTCTTCACCGCAAAGACACGTCATAAGACCGTTAACAAGGCTGAAAACCGGTTTCGGAGCTGGAATTGACAATGGCTTCCAGTACCACGAAAATGGATCCATTTGTCAAAGAACACGGAATGAAAGTGTCCTTTAAGAAGGATGATTTTATGTCTAGAAAGAGATACTCCACCCCCAACACCTGGAAGTCTCTGATGACAGGTTTCGACACCCCAATTATGCAGGACCGTCCTGCAAACAAGCGGAAGTCGGGATGGTTCGTGGGGTTGACCTGCTTGGCCTCGATTGCCCTGGTCTTAGCGACTACTCGAGTTGCTATGACTCACCCACTGAGTCTGACGCAGCTTCAAAATTTCGTTATGCGGTCGTCCAACAGCGTTGCAGAGGTTCCGACCTCGGAACTAACGCCCGGCCAGCTGAATACATTGTCTCGAACCCCAGATGTCCAGTTCGACAATTACAGCCTAATTTTGAAAGGGCAACGCATATTTCTTCAGTATGTGATAATTACCAATCACTGCGTTCGTCGGATTTCTTGACCAGTCGACCTAACAGTTCGGGAGAATTTCATACATTTAGGCTACCAGTCCCGTCGCTCTGGCCTGACGTTCTCGAGAAGGTCAAGGCCGCTGGGATGAATGCCGTCAGTGTATATACACACATGGGTCTGATAAATCCCTCTCCGGGTGTAATTGATTTCGATGGATTCCGGGCGTTGCAACCTCTTTATGACGCAGCGAAAGCCGCTGGAATTTGGATCGTCCTTCGTCCTGGTAATTATTCCTGATTGCTTGTCTAATCAAATCTAACTACACCTTCCAGGTCCTGTTCGTGTTTCATTACGTTCATCCAAAAACTCGTGATCTGACCCAACATTAGTATATCAACGCCGAAACGACTGCAGGAGGTATTGCTCATTGGGCGACCTCCGAAGTAGCTGGTCAACTGCGGACCAATGCTACTGATTGGCAAGCTGCTTGGCAAGATTACATCCAAGGGATTATAAAGGCCACCGCTCCCAATCAGATCAGCTCCGGGGGACCAGTCATAGGTACGTTTGTTTATGAAGGTCGCACAAACTCTAGCATTGACGATGACGATCGACACTCCAGCAATCCAGGTCGGTAAGTGGAAGGCAGGCTTCTATCTTCGACGGGGACATTGAGCTAGACTCGTGTCGTAGACAACGAATACTCTCAAAGCCCTATTAGCCACGCGGAGTATTTTGCGCAACTCGAAGCAGTATATCACGCCTCAGACATTGTCGTACCTCTCACGTACAATGACCCCGGAGAAGGAAGTAATTTCATTAACGGGACTGTGAGTTCTCCTCATTTTCCTATGATCAAGTTTACAACGTAAGCCAGGGTGCCGTGGATCTCTATGGGTAACATATTAGCTTGTAGTTGGCAGCCAGTATCTTAACCTTTAATTCGCAGACTCGATTCGTATCCGCAAGGTTTTGATTGCTCCAATCCCACTGTTTGGAATCCAGTCACTACCAACTATCACTCATATCACGCAAAAGTGAATCCTTCACAGCCCTTCTACTTTCCCGGTATGTATACGCTCTGTTGCATAGTTTATTGCTAAAACGGGTCACGTCGACAGAATTTCAGGGAGGATCATTCGATGCATGGGGGCCCACGGCACCAGGTACGTCCATGTTGTACTCTAGCTAAATTAATCTAGGCTCAGTCGAATGCTTCTAGGATATGCCCCATGCCGTACGCTGACAGGGCCAGACTTCCAGTCTGTCTTTAATCTCGAGTTATGGGCAAGCAATGCAAAGTTGATCAGTTATTACATGATCTTTGGGTACGCGGTGCTCATCATGGATGCGTATATACTAACTTCTTATCGATCAGCGGCACTTCATGGGGTGCGATTCCTTTCCATGGTGTCTATACTTCGTACGACTATGGCGCAACGGTAACATTCTCAATAACTACCATTGAATGCCATTATTGATGCTAACTGTAGATTGCTGAATCGAGGGAACTGACCACTAAATTTGACGAGATCAAGCGTCAGGCACTGTTCTTACGAAGTTCTCCAGAGTTCTACAAGACAGATTGGATCGCTGATTCGTCGACGGGACTCACGGTGTCCAGCAATAGTGCTGCCTTCATCACATTACTGAAAAATCCAGATACAAATGCCGCTTTTTACATCGCCCGGCAAGCGAGTTCAACATCCACGTTCGTGTCAAATTTTGTTAGATCAATGCCATAGCTGAATAACCCTTCACTAGTGCTATCACGACGTTCAAGTTGAATGTAACAATCGACGGGGCTCCTCTGCAGATTCCGGTCGTTGCGCCCGATATCACGCTGGGAGGAAGGGAGTCTAAAGTTATTGTCACTGATTACTCATTTGGTGCCTCTTCGAAACTTGCCTTCTCGACCGCACAAATCTTCTTTGCCTCCACAATCGGTGGCCGAGATATTCTATTCCTGCACGGAAATTCCTCCCAGGCACATGAGGTAGCTTTGCAGCTTACGGGCACACCAAACCCTCTCCATGGCGGTCCATCGCCGGCTGTGCTCTTCACAAACTCGACCAGCTCCAATCTAGCCCAGGCGACGACTCTCGTCAGCTTCCTTGCTGGGATCGAGGGCCTTGTAACGGTGTGGGACTCGGACACCCAGCTCGTGCTCTTTGCCGACTCGGACACTGCAGCGACGTTTTGGGCGCCTGTTCTCGCTGGTCCGGCCAGCGACCCGCTGAGAAACTTCTGGGGCGTGGGTACGAACACATCAATCCTCGTCGGGGGGCCCTACCTTGTGCGCGAGGCGACTCTATCTGGTGGCAAACTCGCGCTGCGTGGGGACCTCAAAGAAGGTGTCAGACTAACCGTCATTGGGCCGAAGGGCATCAGTTCCGTCACCTGGAACGACGAGCGTGTATCGCCAGATGCCACCGCGTCTGCGTCGCTAACTCAGTCTGGTGGCTTCATTGGGCAATTAAATATACGCTCCTCGGTGACAGGGCTGACAGTGCCGAAGTTGACAGGGTGGAAGTTCAAGGACAGTCTCCCAGAAATACAGAGCTCATTTGATGATCGTGCTTGGACCGTTGCGAACCACACCACGACGAATATCCCATTAAAACCGTACTACGGGGATGGGAGAATTCTGTATGGTTGTGATTATGGATTGTCAGTACTCCACACTGCTTCGGTGCTTTGAGAAGATGCTGATGTTTTTGCGCAGCTGCGAGAATATTGTTCTGTGGCGCGGTCACTTCAATGCGACTGGCGCCGAAAAGAGCGTTAATATCTCTGTTAACGGCGGAGAAGGTTCTTTATCACTTACTATTGAACTATGATAGGTGCTGATTGCTTTGTTCCTCAGCATTCGCTGCCAGTGTTTGGGCCAACAACGTTTTCCTTGGAACTTCCTTCGGGAAGTAGGTTCTGTTCCTTCTTCGCTGATGATCATCACGAAGCTTAAAATATTTGTCACTAGCTCGACCAACAACCGCAACATTCTCGAAGAGACTGATGATAAATTCCTGTTCCCAGCAGGCGCTCTAAAAGCTGGAAGAGACAATGTTATCACTGTCGTTCAAGACAACATGGGCCTGAATGAGACTGATGGTTGTGAGAATATTTATTCCGATGATGTAGCTTATTGATTTGAAAATTTTTGCACAGCTAATACCGATAGCTCTAAGAGTCCCCGAGGAATCAGAGGATTTGCCTTGGATGGAAACACATTCGGTCCATGGAAAGTCCAGGGTAAGATTGGTGGATACACAGCGTAAGCCGAACGATACTCTCGTCTGTCCCACACACGCTAACTTCGACCGCTTCATTCAGCTTCCCCGACAAGACCCGCGGTGTCTTCAACGAAGGCGGTCTTTTCGGCGAGCGACAGGGATGGCATCTGCCAGGATTCTCCACTGCTGGATGGGCCTCGCGCGATCTTTCTCAAGGCCTTCCCAATAACGCCGCTGGTGTTGGGTTCTTCATCTCAACATTCAAGTTGGATCTGCCGACTGGTATAGATGCCCTAATGAGCTTTACCTTCGAGGAGCCATTAGGGCAACCGTACAGGGCAATCTTGTTCGTAAACGGCTGGATGATGGGCAAGAGAGTGGCAAATCTTGGGTACGCAATTTGTTCTAGGTGACCTGACATACATACTCATGATCTGGTCCGAATTCAGGCCGCAATCGAAGTTCCCAGTGCATGAGGGGATTCTGGACTTCCACGGAGAAAAGTAAGTGTTCGAACTGTCTATCGGCAAAAGCCTAAATGCTCATCGACAATTGAAGCACTGTTGCTGTCGCACTTTGGGCCATGACGCCGAATGTCACTATCGCACCCGATCTGCAACTCGTTTTGGATGCCGTGTATGACGGTGGAGTGGGGAACGTCGTGGTTGATAACCCTGGTTGGTCTGCGAAAGGAAGGGCTTGATTGTCCTAAGAAAAAGAATGTATCAGTGTGTTTTTTTTTTTTTTTTCAAATGTGACCGTTTCGCAAAATCATTTTCGAGTCTCATTAATACCAAGGGTGACCACGAAGTGCGATTGGTATGCTCTGCTGCCTGATAACGTTGAAAGAACCATGCGGGTACCCGAATTTGAAGATCAGATGTAGTTTGCCGCTACAATTCGCTTGTCATCTTCAAGGACACTTGAACCGCACAAAAAAGCGTACCGATTCTGAGCTCAGAATGGTCAGAATGTTGGTCGGATCGTGTTAGCACCGAAGTTGCGCCACAAACGATATACTCAAGCTTTGGGCTAAGCCCTGATAGGGCAGCATGATTGTCAGCCTCCGAAAAAATGAAAATATTAGACCAAACCTCACCAAGACCAGCCACCAGCTTGACAGTAAAGGTGGCGGACAGTGTACATTCTGGTGAATGGACCAGAAAGAATATGACCTCAAGTTAGTCTCGGAACTCCAACCTTGCATGACCTATCATTCCGCCGCTGCCTTGCTTTGACTAACTCGGGCACAGTCGGCTGTCCTGCTTAACCTGACGTGCTACCAGTGCAGAGGCTTTACCTAAGCCTAGTGCCACTGATTCGTATATATATCTCGAGGCTGGCCATCGGAGCACAGTGCCCATTCCGTCAAAATGCCGCTGAGCCCAGCGGAAGTAGCGTGCGTATTGGTATTGCGCGGATTATACTGCGCGTTCTCTTGAGCTTAATTCATTGACTACAGGCACGGCCCCATGTTCATCGGTTTTGTGTTCAATGTTTTCCTGTATGGGATTATGATCACGCAGGTGTACCTTTATTTCACGGCGTACAAGCAGTTCGTCTTCTCGTTCTCTTTGTTTTTTTGGTATGTCTGACGACGTTGATATCGGAAGGGATAAGATGTGGATGAAGCTATTTGTTTGCCCTCCTGTTATTTATTGGGAAGAGTAGGTACGACTCACTGCTTCTCTAGGTTGTTTTTCTCCTTGCTGCGGACACGGCCAACACCATTTTCGATGCGGCTTATCTATACCGCTCACTGATAATTCATTTTGGTTTGTGTGTTTATATTGCGTGCCGCATTCATCCGTTACTGACTCGACAGGCACGATTAGGAGACGAAAGTGTTTTGACTACGGCAGATTGGCGTCAGTTCTTCACATATTTGCGATATTCACTGTAACACCGAATACCAGCGCTCACTTCTATATTATATAGTGTTTGAGACAGGTGAGTGGAAGATCATCGATCAATAAGCAGAAAGGACACCAATTCATGGATCTTCCCGTCCCCTCTAGATCCAGCGATCACTGTCAGTTCTCCCCTTCACCCGATTGCGTACCTGATACGAAATCAGGATATAGGGCATCATAGCAGGCTCTGTACAGATATTTTTTGCCTGGAGAATGCGCGTATTGACGCATAGCTGGGTCCTGGCATCTATCGTAGTCCTCGGCGCGCTTTCCGGACTCGGTGCGTCGTGCTTCGATAAAACATGCGTGCACCGGGGACTAATGTCTAGCGGCAGCTGGCGCTGTGGCTACTTCATTTGAAGTTGGGAAGATACCGCAGTTTGTTAATTTCCGCGAGTTCAAGGTGCTTCGTCAGATTGAGATTGAGTGAGAGGTGGGGCCGCCGCTGACGGTGGGGGTGTGCAGGGCGTCGTCATTATGTGGCTTGCGTCGGAGAGTATCACGGATATCATCATCACGACGATATTTGTGTGGTATCTGTGAGTGCCCATGTCGAGTGAGCGGTCGCGTTAACGTTGATTTTGTCTATGGCAGGGTAAGCGCGCGTCCTGTTCGATGTGAACGAGCGCTTATTGGTGATGTGGGCACGCGAAAAATAGCAAAAGCACAAGACGGGATTCAAGGAGTCGGATTATATGGTGGACCGTATTATACGAAGTGCGTGGCCTGTTCATGTTCCATTTCAGTCGGCAGGATGACGAAGAAACGTATGAGCAGTCACGGTGCAGACGGGGCTGATCACTTCGATCGCTGCGACACTCGACCTGATCTTGTTCCTCGCCTTCGTGAGTCCTCCCTTCTATTCCCCAATAACGAGACTCCGACCTGCATCTACTATAGCCTAACGGAATGTGAGTTGGAGCCCAGTCCCCACTACCCCCAACCCAAGCACTAACACCCACCCGCACCACACCCCCGCACGCACAGGCACCTCATCTTCAACTTCCCGCTGTGCAAGCTCTACTCGAACTCGCTCATGAGCAGCCTTAACGCGCGGGCGGGCTGGCGCTACGGCTCGTCGCTCAAGCACGAGCACACGACGAGCGACCTCGCGTCCGCGGGGACGGGAATCATGAGCGTGCTCAGTCGTGCGTTGAGCGGCGCGCCGCCCGCGGAGGCGCCCGTGAGTGTGTCTTCTGGGGACGCGCCGCGCCTCCCTGCGCGCGCGGCGGCGTGGGGCCCAATCCGGCGCTTCTCGACGGGGACGCACCACGCGGGTGGCGTACGTCCCCCAGCACCCGCGTCCGCGCCGAGCCGCAGCCGCAGCTTCGGTGCGGGGCTCCTCCGCGTCGCGTCCCTCTCGCGGCCGGTGAGTCGCGTTCGCGCTTGCATGCCCACGATCGCTGATGCGCATATAATATCACTTCGGCGCATGCAGGGCAAGACACGGGCAGGGCCGGAGGTATACGTGAGCGTGGAGTCGTGTCAGCAGCAAGACGCGCTCGCGGCGCAGCCTGTGCTGCGGTCAGCGAGCGCACGGAGCACAGGTGAGGGCGGGCTGCGGGTCGCGCGTGCGCTCAGCGTGTGTGTGTCTATAGGGAGTGAGACGGAGTCGAAAAAAGCGCTGGAAGATGGGGACAAGCGGAGCAGTGTGGGGAAGGAAGTGGATGTGGAGTTGGCTTTGTCGGGAGGAGGATGAGATCTTTTTTTGCGCGAGGTTGTGAAAGCTAGCCCGCCGGGATATCTTGTGAATATCGACTTTCACTTTGACTTTCTTCCGAATAGCTTTGTTATGAACTTGAAAGGGAAAATTGACACAGAAGCACAACCAAGCTCGTATTCCTCATTCACGGTTGTCTATTCACAGAGGAGATGGAAGCCAAATAGCATTACACCGCAGAAGTCAGAGGATGCGCCAAGTACAAGGAAGAAGAGGTCGATAGGTTCCAAGTATGCGCGATGTCTTCGTTTTCAACGCATATCAGAGGTACTTGGACGCGGTAGGGGTGCAATCGCAGTGGAAGAGAAGGTGCGTTCCATGTTTCTAGCATTTCCAAGGCCGTGGCGAGGTGTTTTACGCCGAACTTTGGGTCGCGCGTGCGCTCAGCGTGTGTCTGTAGAGCCCGAGCCTTGTCGAGTCACCCAAGCATATGTTCCACGCATTCCGCGTATATGCGTTCTCCGAGTTTGCTGGGTTACTCCAGTTGACGTGGCTTTGGATGGCGCAAGATATGGGACCCCTACCAGCCGAGGCGCGTTTCTTGGGTTTACGAAGCTACTATCCTAGACTCCAAGAACAGTGGCGCAGTCAAACGGTGTCGCGTCGACTCGAGAGCACATACGTACTTACCTCCGGCGAAGTGACGGCATTGGGAACCTCGGAGACGACATGCCCCCCCCAAATCCAAATGTCAGTCGACATCTCCATCGCCAGCAGCGTACACTCGGAAGAAATCTTGCCACATCGAAAATATCACAGAGATCTAGCCTGCCCCAGCGGAGACAAAGTCGACGGCCTGGAATGCCTCGTGAAAACAGAAAAAAAAACCGCGGGACTTAGATGGGCCACTAAAAATTGCCCCATTGTAAAGCCGCGGCATTTTCCGATCACCCCCCATAAAATGGATCGTCGTCTTCCTCGGTCCTCCTCTCACCTCCCCACCACCGACACATTTATTCTCTAATGGCGCGCAAGGACGACGACGAGAGGGTTACGGTCGTCAAGCAGGACGTGTACCCCGTTCCCGACATCCCTGTCAAGGAGCTGCTCGACGCCATCCCGTACGTGTTCATTAATGGGGTTGAGGCGCCGCGCGCTGGCTAAATTGAGTTTGTTGTAGTGCCCACTGCTTTAAGCGCTCTGCGCTCCGGTCGTCGGTCTATGTGTGCGTATTCTCTCTTTGTCTCGAAGGAACGGGAGACTGAACGGATGACTTTGCTTTGCAGCTTCTGGGACCTCGCCGTCATCGTTGCCTCGTGCAAGGGCACACAGTATCTTGACGCCCTCATCACGCCCGCTACATTAGATCTCCCGCACCCGTACCTCTACACTGCTGCGAGCATCGCATTGTGGTCGCTGTACGGCTTCTGGGCGGGGCTCTTCGGCACAGGCATCTGGGTCATCGGACACGAGTGTGGGCATCAGGCATTCTCGGAGTCGAAGGCGGTGAACAACACCGTCGGGTGGTTCTTGCACTCTGCGTGCGTCTTTCTGCTTTGCTCGGTTGGATGAAGCGAAACTGACTTTTTTTCAGTGTCGGTGTACCGTACCACTCGTGGCGCGTCACCCATGCAAAGCACCACGCCTCGACGGGACACATGACGCAGGACCAGGTGTTCGTCCCCTCGACGCGCTCAGAGGTCGGCTTGCCTCCATTTGATCCCACACGCGAGGACCTCCTCGGGTCGCGCGTCACGGAGGAGGTGAAAAAGGAGCTGTACGAGGCGCTCGGCGATTCACCCATCGGCGCCGTTCTTCGGCCGGCATCATACCTCGTAAGTTTGTGACGGCTTGCATGGTTCTTGTTCGGCTTCCTGATATGTTGGTTTTTACAGCTCGTTGGGTGGCTTGCGTATATCACGACTAATGCCTCGGGGCAGGCCCGGTATCCCAAGGGCAGCAACCGTTCGTGCTATTTTCTTTCTTTCCAGTGTGCATCGTCTCAAGTTATTTGCAGACTTTAATGCCGACTCGCCCATGTTCATGTCGCACCACCGCTCCCAAGTGTTCATTTCCACTGTTGGTATCTTGCTCTGGCTCGCCGGCATCGCTGGTAGCATCTACGTTTGGGGCTTCTTGGACGTCTTCAGGATCTACCTCATTCCTTATCTTTGGTATGTCTATTCGGTAACTGCGATTGCCGGGGTTATACTGATTATTGTTAGGATCAACCACTGGCTGGTGCTGATCACTTTCCTCCAACACACTGACCCTCTCCTCCCCCACTACCGTGCTCCCGAATTCACTTTCACTCGCGGTGCCCTTGCCACCCTCGACCGTCACCTTTTGGGCGACCTTGGCTCCGTCATGGGGTGGATCGGTGCTCATGCTACAAACGGTATCTCTGAGACTCATGTGCTCCACCACGTTTGCAGCAAGATTCCCCACTACAACGCGTGAGTATTGCTGGTATGCTACGTATTTCGCTTGCTGATTTTTGGTATCTAGCTGGGAAGCAAGCAATGCTCTCAAGAAAAAGCTCTACCCACACGGTATCCCTATGGATGGCGGTGCTGGTGGATGGGCTGAGATGATTCGTGTGTTCAGGGAGTGCAAATTCGTCGAGGACGAGGGCGACGTCGTGTTCTTCAAGAACGCGTTCGGGTTGGCGAAGATGAAACCTGCCATGCCTGCGTCATCGGACAGCGATTCGGGCGTCGAGGTGAAGTAGGGAAATATACCTCTCTTGCGATCTTGGGATTTTTTGGCGGCTAGATACCACTATGCATTACCCCCTTAGATGGAGTAGCCCAACTCATTGAGGATAGACAAAATACTGCAGATACTACATAGAATATTATAATATCAATCTGCATCATCATCACTTGAATCATCGTGCATGCCCTTGCGGACAGAGTCGCGCCACATCTCAGCGAACTGCTCGATGTCGGCGCCACTGCTCATGGCAGCGGCCTCAAAGGGAATCATGTTGTGCTGGTGCTTGGGCGCGTTACGGCTTGCAGCGGGGTGCGCAGCGGACTCGATGATGCGGAAGGTGGGGAGGGGGTTGGGGTCATCATCGTCGGCGGCAGCGGTTGCATCGGCGGGGGTGGGGTCATCGATAGCGGCTGTGTCAAGACTGTTGGGGGCATCGGCCGCGATGGTTTTTGGTGTTTCAGGAGTGTCAGGGACGTTAGCGGGGTCGGCGGTGCAAGCGGCGAGGTACAAAGCGTGCAGCTCGTCGTAGGTGAAGAGCAGGGGATCGGTCTTGGGATGGTACGGGTTGAAGTCGATGATGTGTGCGCGGGAGAGGTCGCGCGTTAGGAGGAGGTCGAGGACGTCTGTTCGGGATGGGTGGGGAGGTGTGTGATAAGATTAGATTAAGGAAAGGAAGGAAAGGCAGGATAGACACGCACAGTCCTTCTGCGCCGGCCAGCGCGGGCGCACGCGCGTGCTCCAGAAGCGGTGCACGGCGCGCGCGACGCGGGATTGGGTCGCGGGGTCAGTCCAGAAGGGGTAGAAGTTGGGATCGCGCTGTGCGATTGCTACTGCCGCTCAGCGGTGAATCAGGAAGAGAGGATAGGAAGGAGGAACACACCGACGAGCCTGTCACCGCGCACGAAGCAGCGCAGCTCGCGCGCGCGGTCGACGGCGTACCATTTGCGCAGGACGAGCTCGAGAGCGTACGGCTCTTCCTCTCCCTCCCCGCTCTGCCCTTTGCTTTCACCTTCACCCCCGTCCGCTGCATCATCGCACCCCGCAAACACCGCCGCTTCATCGAGATCGTGCGACACAAAGTCGCTCGACTTGAGGAGGAGGTACACGTCCGCGGGCGCGGTGCAGCGCAGCGGCGCGCCAGCGGGGAGGAGCCACGCAGCGTCCTGCGGCGCGGAGAAGTTGAGCTTCGGGAAGACGCCGCCGCCGTGTGTGCGTATAGCCTCGCGGATCTGTGCGTCGAGCGCGGGGAAGGCATACGTCGGCGCCGGGGGCGGTTTTTCGCCTGTGTTTTCTTGTTCATCGTTTCCTTCGTCTTCTGACGACTCTGAGTCCGCGTCTGAGTCTGAGTCAGAGAGCGTGCTATCCGCCGGCCTATGCCCCCCATCGCACCCCATCTGAGCTCGTTTCGTCTGAGTGCAGAGAGCAGAGGGCGACGCACAGATCCTCAGAGCCCGCGGGGATGAACACGCCGTCCGCGTCGAGGTACGCGCGGAACGCGGCGTCCAGCGGCACGACCGTGCTCGCGATGCTCTCCCGCGCGAAGAGCGGGTACCACGACGAGAACTGGAACGCGCGGATGTATGCGCGCGATAGATGCGGGAACGCCATCCCGCGCGCAGATTAGATTTTCGATGGCAAGAGCAGAGGTGGGCTGGGTTCCCACGGCCCGGACTCTCGGAGTTTCGCTGAGGAGCGGATCAAACTGGCACATGGTCGACTAACTCTTCGCCCGGAGGTCAATTGAAGGGGCCCATAGAGCAGCGGGATGTCGGTACTTATCGGGATGGAAGGGAGATGGCGGTGGTCGAGAAGAAAGGCTGGCGAAGTGCAGAGTAGCACTTGAGGTTCGCGGACATTGCCGATGGGACGCCGGGGCCGCCGACTGACTATCGGAGTTTTTCAAGACGCGGATCAGTCCGGTCAAGCGCTGGTAGCCACGCGGAACTTTGAGAATTTGAGTATTCTTTTCCAACTCTCCTCTTATGTTGATTTTATGGCGCTACACCCTACATCTTGTGCGCGGTGTGGATACCTTTCCTATGTTCTCGTATGAAGAAGGGTGCACGGGTTGCCAATGAACATTCCCATCCGACTTGGGGTCATATGGGCAACAGCACACCACTTTGGCAATCAACACAGAACTTTTCCGCTGAACTCGCCGTAACTCTACCAGCAACGCGCGCTCGAATCCCTGAAAAAACCCTCTGGTCCTGAACACATACGGAAGCCACACTCAGCATACTTCCACGCACTGCCAAAAACACAAATGAAACGCACCTCGCCCGAACGCGATCCACCTCACTAGGGCCCTTACTCCCGCGTGGACTTGCGCGTGTTCTTCAAGTTCAGCCAGCATTCGGTTTGTACCAGCCCGCATAGCGGCGATCTCTGCCAGAATAGCGGCGCTGCCAGCCTGCATACTGGAGGCGCGTGTTTGCGCCCATTTTGCTAGGCTCGCGGACTTGAAATTGGCGGATCCACAGGGTCAAACGAAGCGGGACCGTGAACAGCAAAAACATACCATGTCGACTGGGGAGCGGGAACTTGCGCACGTATGCTCTCGAGGGCGGTGGCACATGCGAACTGTACACTGCGTGGACTACGTTGGGTGTGAGAGGAGCAGAGGCATTCCGCTCTCAATTAAATGCTTTGTCAAGATAAATTTTCGAGAAAACGGAGGAGAGTTGAATTCAGATTTCATGATATCTTATGTGATACTACGCGCCTTTGCAACACGTCGGATTTGGAGCTACCACGACCGGGCAGCTCAGCAGCATCAAGATCCAAAAGATCCAAACATACCCGCCGGACTCGCAACAGCTCTACTGATGGCTCGCTCATAAATCGTCTCCAAAGCGTCCGCGTCCTGTGGAAAGAAACAAGGGCCATTGGCAAACAGTCCTGAAAAGAAAGGGGAAACATGTCAAATATTACCGCCTCTCCTCAACTCCCTTACTCCTGAGGACATATCATGCGCGCGCCCTTCGAGTTTGGCACGCACGCACATACTTATGCTTCATCGCGAGGTGGCGAAGTGACCGATACCTCACGTAGATCAGGTTGGGTGCCAGTGGACTGAGCAGAGCTGGTACTGGCACTGCATGATAGGAGTGAAAAGGTGGCTCTCGTGTCCTAGTATCCTTTTCAGATCAAAACAGCGAGAAAAAATAGTCGTAAGACGCTTCCCTCTGTTTCACTGAGCAAAAAAGCGATGAACATGGTCCCTTGGGAGTGATCATGTACTTCGCTCACAGACGGACAGCGAAATTTTGAGGACTCGAAAACGGAAAATTAATGATGGATTCGAATTTCATGGTATATTATGAGCACATAGGATATGAAGTTGGTCTCATACACTCCATTGCGACACATCGAATTCGAAATCACGACGGTTTCCCAGAACCATCAAGATTCAACGTTCAACACAGATTCAAAGTTGTATATTCAATACTTCCTGGACTTTTCACGGCTCCACTGGCGACCCGCGCTTGGATCCTTGCATAAGCGCCGGTGTCCTATGGAAGTTGATCTCAGTCCACGTATAATAACAAAAAAGAGCACGAAAAGTCACGTTGAACGCCAAGTAAGTCTCCGCATCTCGGATTTCAGGTTTATGCATGTATTCCCGCACGTTTCTTTTAATTCAGTGAGGCTGGCCTCTACCTCCTGACAGCTATCTTTTATTTCTTCGCCGTTCATGGTCAACCTTGCAATGCTCGCGTTCATGGTAATCCTACTACTCTCAAAGGCAGCGTCGAGTGTGCGAAGGCTTTCAAGCTGTCCCATGAGAACATCCATTCGAGTTTCATGAGCGGCCAGTCCAGCATCCTTGTAGCAGCGTCAGTAGAACCGGCAGCGTTCGTGTATGCACGCACATCATCGGCCTGTTGCCTACGCATGTCGTCCAATAAAGTCTGCAATTCTTCCGCACCCGACCGCGCCTGCTCTCGCATTTCCCCCAATTCTTTCCTGATAGCGTCAAGCAGCACCCACATGTCCTCAGCAGTCGGATTTTCTGCCATTTCCAGGGCGTCGTGGGCAGCCTTGCTCATCTGAATCTCGCGAGTTTCCAGTGCGTTTGAGTCCCATACAGTATCTGTACCCATCTCCCTCTGGACGTGTGATAGTGTGGATATCTCCAGAGCCAAAATAACGGTGTGGAGGTAAGAACCAGCGATTGGCCCACCTGATGTAGCGGCGGCAGACTGCGTATTTGGGGGAGGTGGTCATACTATATAGTTCGGTGGGAAGGATATATGACTCGTTCTTCTTAACCGAACAGCGAATAGACTGGAGTGACATTTTGGCGTGAAATTATGGTCCAGGGTCAAACAGTGGCCCACCTTCTCCGGCTACATGCTCTACGCGTATGTAATAGATGAGTTACTAGACTGAAAAGGGAAATATATGATCTCAAGGCGGTACACACCGAAGCACAACAACGTTCACGATGCCTATCGCGCTCGCGCTCGAAGAGCTGGTATTCCGTGGAGAACTAGAATGCATGTTTGTTCATCTGTGATAGAGCGATAAATGCCGCTCTTTACAAATTGAAATCGGTGGGCGGAGCGGAGGTGGCGTGCATTCCCACGAACCCTACAAGTTCAACTCAAGGCACGGATCCATAGGCCGAGCGCCGGCAGAACGCGCCCACCTAACGCCAACAACGACCACGAGGTACATGCTCTCAGATGCATTTTACGAACATATTTACCCTATTCTTTTACAAGGAGAAAAGCGCCTGATGTATTTTGAGTAAAGGTGGTCATTGAATACCTGCCACCTCAGAACACAGAAAACCATCGGCATCATCACGACGCTTTCTTGGAGTTTGCCATCATAACTCGCGCTTGAATCCTCGCCATGGCCTTGGGATCCTGCACACGGAAGCTGCACTCAGATCACAACGAATCTCAGAAAACGAACGAAAAGCCACCTGCTCTACCACCCAGCTCTGCAAGTCCTCGATCGCCGAGATCATGCGTGCCTGAGTCTCTGCTATTTTCGCCGCATATGCGTCCTGCACCTGTGCAAACACCGTTCGCTCGTTGACATTCGATGCGTTGCTCTTCGATATGTCCTGCAGCTGGGCGCTGATATACGCGAGCTGCGTGTGGATGCCCGCGTTCTCCTGCTTCTTCTCTGCGTCCCGCTTGTCCTGGGCGACGCGCAGCGCGCGCATCGCTGTGGCGGTCTTTTTCTCCTGGGCGTCCAGCATTGCCTGCATCGCCTCCTTGACGGCTTTCTCCTGTGCATCTGACAACTTGAGGTTGATGACCTGCATCGCGGCTTCGATGGCGGGAGTGTCGGGCGAAGGTGTATTGGTGGCAGCCGGCGCGGGTTGGGAAGCCATGTTATCCTCTGCTATGTCGCTGGTTCAGTGGGATGGGTGGTTGGGGTGACCTGAGAGTGCTGACATACCCAGGCTGTAGCCCTGCAGCCTGACTCGCTCGTAGCCGCAGCCTGCAGGCGGGACCCTAGACATGTTTTCAGGCGCGTGTTTGGCTTCCACGAAATAAGCGAATGCACGCGGTCAAACGAGGATGCCACGCCGCGAACGCACGCACACTCTAAATTCCTCTGGTAAGTACTGATGCGTACGTGCTCAGAGGCACGCCAGAAATTACAATAACAGCGCACCATCGATAGTCCTCAATAGACATTGAACCTGGCGCGGCTCTTGTACGATTCTTGTGTACGGTGTCGGTCGGCCCTACTCAAGCTTGTGCTCGTATTTCTACAAATGCCTCGGGGTCCTGACGAAAGAATCAATGTTAGAGCAAAATAGTGACCGGAAAATAAATGAAAGTTACCTCTCGCCCTGGTATCCTACCATTCAAATCTCCAGCCAATGTTACCACGCACTCCTGATTTTCTTGAGTTGCAAGAGTATCGCTTTCTCGGCGGGAGACGGCAGAGCTGCAAGCAGAGTCCTGAAGAAGGCTGCGGATTTCCGCAAGCGACTCCAGAATGCTGGCGGTGGTGAGTTTGAGGCTAGCGTCCCTCTCAGCGGCGTCCACTTGCATTTTCTTGCTCTCGACCTCTTTTTGTGTTTCGTCATCCTGCATTTTCTTCCTCTCGGCCTCCCTTGTCCACTCCTTCAATTCATCCTCACTTTTCTCCTGGCCGTCTAGGCGCATTTTCTCCCACTCATCCTCCCGTTTCTTTCTAGCGGCATCCATTTCGCTCTCGGCGGTCGCCAACTTGCGCATGTTCTCTGCGTGCCTATTCTCCCTCTCATCCCTCCTCTTCTGGATGTCTGCCAACTCTCGCTTGAACTCTGCTTCCCTTTCTTCCTGCTCGGCCTTCCATTTCTCCCGCGAACGTTTGAAATCTGCATCCTTTTCATCCCTCTCAGCCTTCCATTTCTCCTGGGAGCGTTTTAACTCTGCATCCCTTTCTTCTCTCTGAGCGTCCAGTTTCTCCTGAGAGCGTCTGAGCTCATCCATCTCGGCCTCCCGTTTCTGCTGAGACCCTGCCGTTGCTCGCTTGCGCTCCGCATCCCTTATTTCCCGTTCTGCAACTTCTCGCCTGCGCTCTGCGTCCCTTATTTCCCTCTCCGCCTTGCGTTTCTGCTCGGACTCCGCCCTCTCTTTTGCCCTCTCTTTTGCCCAACGATCCATCCATTTGCGCAGTTCCTCGACAGCAGCCCTTTCAGCCTCGGCGTACCGAAACGCGCGCTCCGCCTCGGCATTCCGTTCCGCCAGGGTATACAAGAACGTCCGCAGGTTTTTGATAGCCCCGTCTCGATCCTGAGCTTCTAGTAAATCGAATGTCTGCATATCGGCAAGGGGAATATTAGACAGTCTAGGAGAGTCGGTTTTCCCCATTGCATCAGCTTTCCACGCGATTGGGGTGCTCATACTATCAATTAGAGTAGTACTTATGATAGGGAGAGAGTGTTCGACGTGGTTGGGAGCGAGTTGAAAGTGATCCGACCCTGAGTCTGACTCGTCCGTGGTCGCAGGAGCCTGCTGAGCCGTGTGTTTTGCAGGCGTGTGTTTATGCTGGTTTCGCTGATGCGGATCCACAGGGCCAAATGATGCCACATCGGCATCGACTACAGCGATCCCCGCATCCACACAGTCAGACATTATACTATACGAAGCCAGGAAAGCGAAAAAAAATTAAATTGTACATAAACATGCACCTAAACTAATAATCTTTGCGTATCCCCCGAAGCCAGTGAGGAAACAAAACCTCGTGGAAGATAGCCGTCGCAGTCGACGCGTTCTGGCTACGCACGAGCCGCGGCGTGCCCTCGAGCGAGAGCCGCAAGTAGGAGCTGTTCGCACTAAGTACGCCTTCGCATGCTCGTCCGGACGCGTACCGCTGAACCGCATGAAACGCCCCGAACTTGCAGATCTAGCGTCACGGTCTATCCACGGGTACATCTCCTCTCAGTAGCTCTTTCGGCACGGGCGTCCGCACTCTTTTCTCCTGCTCGATGCTGGGCTTCTGGGGAATCGGATGTCTGCATATCAGTAGGAGGTGTATTCGAAAGTCTGAGAGAGTTGAGGGTCACTTCCGTGGAAAGCTGCGTGGATGAAGCAGCCATGTTACGTTGTAGTAGAATGATAGGGAGGTTGAAAGCAAGCTGGCTGAGTCTGACTCGCTCGTAGCCGTGGGAGCCAGCGGCAAAGCCGCCTATTTTGGGGGCGCGTATTTGTGCTGGTTTGGCTGATGCGGATCCACAGGGTCAAATGATGCCACACTGCCATCGACTGCAGCTTTCCCCGCGTCCGCACAGGTAAAGCAGAATACGATGCAAGGCAAGAAAAACAATTATATTTTGCAGTGCTCGCGGTCGAAGTACTTTACTACGAGCGGGCCGCGGAGTGCGCCCGAACGAGAACCGTCACAACGACAAGCCGTTCGCCGCCATGAAATCCGCCCACGGATGTGCATCCAGATGCGCCCCAGATTTATCAACGGTTGTGGGCACCGAGAATAGAACCTCTGCTAGTGTAGAGCGCTCGCGTGGCTTGCTACCGTCAGAAGCAAAAGCCCCGTTCCCGCCCCCGTAGCGCGTTCCGCGGCCGAGGCCCTCCGTGCCGCCAGCGACGTCTGGCGCCCGCCTGGGCCCGGGCGAGGAACGGCGAGCGCTACGCGTTCGAGTCGCCGTTCGGGCCTACTGGTGCTCGATGATGAGAGTAGTGGGTCAACTAATTTTTTGGGGAGCGTGTTTGGTTCTCGCAACATTGGCGACCCCACAGGTTCAGACGATGCCGTACCACGGACGTATGCACGCTCTAACTTTACCTCGACCTTACCTCTGGTAACGTGTTTGTGCCTGCATTCGCAAAGGAGCGCCCGCAATAGCACTCTATCTGACACAGTTTTCCTGGGCTCGGTCCAATTTCCCGAGACTCTAATAGAAGAGTCAGTTCATAACTTCAGAAGAGAAGATAAACGAAAGTTATTTACAGCGCCAGTTCTCAGCTTTGCAACCTCCAACCGCCGAGACCATGGGGTAATAGTATTTCTCTGTAACAAGAGATTCTGCAAGAGCCTCGCTCCCTCGACGTGCGTCAGTGATCAACACATTGGGCACCAAAGAAAAAGCTAGTGATCTCGGTGAGCTGCGCTTTCAGCGCCGCTCATGTGTTCTGCATCTCACTCCCTTCACTCGACTGACCCCGCTTTTGTTCTCAGCGTCCACTACAAATTACTGCTCTGATCGTTGCTTGTGTATGCTTTCCTCCCATCACTGACTGCAGCACTTTTTTGCACCTCCCTGGACCGTATTCACGAACTCCCGATGTGCAACTCTGCATTTCTCCATCTCAGCACGCAATTCCTTCGCAGCTTCCGAGAATTCCTGCCTGATTTTCTCCCAGGAGCCGCTTGAGCATATTTTTTGGGGGCGCGTATTCAAATACGTGCTAGCGTAGCTGATGTCGATCCGCAGGGTCAAATGGTACCACATTGCGAATGCGCGCCTGCATGTACAATAGGTATTATACAACGCGATTTCAGACAAGCAAAAAAACGATTAAATTATACATTAACGTGCACCCAAACTAATAATCTGTGCGTATCCCGCGAAGCCAGTGAGAAAACAAAACCAAGATAAATGATAAATACATATGCGGAACCTTCTGATTCATGAGCGTCATCACTCCTTGCTCGGCGTCTTGAACATCCACGACGTGAGCCACGACTTCGTTTGCTGCATCTTCGTCGCCTCCGACGCCTCCTCCTCGATCCTGTCGCGCAGCGCAGCGCGCTCCTCCTCTAGTACCTCGTGGAAGATCGCCGTCGCGGTTGATACGTTCTGACTACGCGCGAGCCGCGGCGCGCCACCGAGCGAGAGCCGTGACGACGAGCTGTTCGCCGCCACGAAGTCCGCCTGCGCATGCGCGTCTGGACGCGCACCGAACTCATCAGCGGCCGTGGACACCGCCCGCAGCACCTCCGCCGGGGGCGTCGGCGTGCCAAGCGTCAGCGCCGACACATACGACGCCGAGCGCGCACGCCCTGCCACCGTCGGGAGCGAAAGCGCCGTGCCCGCCCCCGCGGCGCGCCCAACGGTGGCCGCAAACGACGGCCGCTCTGCATCCGCATCCGAGAGCGTCGGCCGGCGCTTCTGCAGCGAGAGCGACATCGCGCCGGTGCCCCCCGTCGCCTTGCGCGGGAAGACGGACGAGCGGCGCGGGCGCACGGCCTGCGCGACGCCGCCCTCCTTCGCCTGCACGCGCCGCGCGATGACCGCGGGGAGGTCGATGTCCTCCGTGCCGTCGACGATTTCGGGCGCCCCGCTCGGGGCGAGGAACGGCGAGCGCTGTGCGCTGAGACGCGGCGTCGAGTCGCCACTCGGGCCCGCCGGAGGGAGCTGCTCCTCCGGCGACGCGGTCTCGTCGAGGCCGAGCCAGGTGCCGAGCCGCCCCGCGGGCACCTCGACAGAGATCGCGACGCGCAGGTCGACCGTGTCGTCCAGGTTGAGCACGCCCATTGGGTTCCGTGGCAGCCACAGTACGTTGTTGATCGTGCGTGTGTAGAACGGATTGTCATACGGCAGGTCAACGAGCGCCTGGTCGTCCCAGGGCGCGGGCGGGGGATGCGGTATCACTGCCCCCGAAGTCGCCACGGTGTCGTGTCTGAGGTTCATTACGCCTGGGTCGCGTGTCATCGTCGTTTCCGGCATGTTCCAGGGATACCCGTCGGGCGTCACCTTCGTCACAACCTCGGTCGGCGACTCGGGCTCTGGCGATGCACTTAGTGGGCTGCGGCCTATTCTCTTCGTTTCGTGTATTGCCAGAGGGGCCGAAGAGGTAGCTTCCGGCTCCTTGTCTGCGTCTGCGTGAGGGCCAAACGGATTCGGCAGCCGCCGCTGTGTCGCCTTCGTCCGCTGGTGAATGGAAGAATAAGAGAAGTCGACCCAGGCGGGAAGCTTCCATGTGAGAAAATGAGCACCGCGGTGCGGAGACTTGGATGCATCATGGGCGGAGCTCTCTTCCGATATGTTCCCGATGAGGTCTTGAGCCTCCGGGTCCTGCAAGCGTGAACCCTCCCGATGGTGGCCGTTGCAGAGGATATCAGCTTCCAATATGTCGTCCCGCTCATATTGCGCGCGACACATCCGTGTCATACTAAGAGCCACAGATGAGAATAATGCCTGAAATATATCCGGCCTTACTCACATTAGCTTCACAATGACTGTGAACACGATTAAGAACGCGGATAGCCCAACGTTAGCACTCTTCTTCAAAACGACCATGTATGCAAGGAAAATGGCCTGCATAATATAGAGTAAGCCTTTGCTGCGTTCGAAATACAGAAGGTGCATACCTGTGTGAGAACTAATCCATCTAGTGAGTACCGCACCATCCTAATTAAGAGAACGCGTCCATCGCCTTCGTAGTTCTTCGCATATACGTGTATTAGCTATTAAAAAAAAGTCAGTATCGTTTCACGACAACAAACGAAAAGCGAGCTACTTGGTTCTTGACGATTCCTAAAAAGCACGAGGTTAAGTATTTATAAAGCGCATGAAGAATGTAACGAACCTGATTGAATAAAGAAATAAAATGTCCCGAATGGCAGTACAAAAGGATTGAGCACGGAAAATAGCATCAATACATGAATAACCAGGGTATGATTTGGGAGCCAGTCTGATGATATGTATTAGCCCAAGCTATTATGATGACGGGGGGGGGGGGGGGGGGGGGGGGAAGGTTAGTCGATCCGTAAAGATACCCAATAGGTAACCTACGGGGTAACTTGTCGTGAAGTCGTGGGATACAGGATAAGAGGTAACTAGACCAAAATGTCAGTTGGAGTGGTGAGTTCAAGCTCATATAGCTTACGCCAACTATATTGTTACGAATGAGCATCGGTTTATATGTGATTATGTCCAGTAGACTTACGCATGACCAACTCAAATCCTCCATGAAGAGCAGTCGTAAAAATCACTGCCATAAAAACGTCAGTAAACGAAGCAAATACCACAGGTAGGCATACGCACGCCATCCAACATAAAAAGGGCCAGCGGTCGGGAAACTAGTTGCTACAGTATTAATTACATCAATTTTCCCCGGATTTCTGAAGGAGTTGAGGAATGACTGCAGGGCAGCCGTGCCCACGCAGAAGAAAACAAGAACGTTGACGATGAGAAATTTGTAGTATCGTGTCAGCATTAGGTCGTGAAGCGCAGACAGTGTCGTGATTGTATGTGCCTTTTTGGCGATGAGAAGCAGGACTAGCGGGATGAGGAGAGCGAGTAGCGAAACGAGCAGGGTAGGGATGAAGGACTGGATCACTTCACTCTGCCATGCGTGGCGGTCGAGATATGCTTTCTGCAGGACACGGTAAGAATAGATAAATTTCTGTAGTCGTAATGACGAGAACGTACCAAGCTAGGCCAGAACAAACTGATGTTCTGAATAGAAACCAGACCGACCAACAAAGAGACAGGGAAGAGCCAGAATAGAGTAAATCCCCTACACACAAATTAAGATAGGCATCACGCAACGATGGCAAGTAAAATTTACCAGACACCGATATTGACAACCCAGTCTTTGACGAACTGCACGCACAGTGAGCAAGAAGCAAATACAGAAATGGAAGGAACATACCTCCACGCGATAAGTAGACCTCATAACGCGAATCCAGTCGATGTCCTGATACACAGGCGCCATCGTAACAAGACACGCGAGGGGGTTGTTCGGATGCACGGCAAGATATTTACATGCCCTTCGCGCGTCGGCAGGGTCGGAAAAGGTGACGAACGCAGTGGACACCGAGTCGAAGTCGGATGCGGCCTTCGATCGATTCTCCGTGATGAGAGACGTCAGCAGGTTGAGCTTCGCGGTGTAGTAGTCGATCGAAGGGACGACCTTGCCACGGAACAGGTGGCTGAGGTTGACGAGCGGCTGGTACGCGTCAAGGCTCGTCCGCGGTAGGGAAAGAAGGGCTTCCCATACTGTCAGCTCCGGTAAATGTGTCTTATGCCCAAGAGGATACGAGTTAGCGTTGGGGTGTACAGGCGAATCGGACCCATCCGAGTCCTCCGAGTGCTGCGTGCGAATCTTCTTGAATGCCTGGCGCGAGGTGCGCGACACCGCCTTCTTCGAGCGCGTCGACAGCGAGCGCTGCGTGCCGAACTCCTCGACGAACGGGCCGAGCACGTCGATGAGCTGCTCCATGCGTTCTTCCTCGTCTAGAGCGCCCTCCTCCTGCGGCTCACCGCGCTCCGTGTCCACCGCCGCAGCCGCGGCCGCCTTGGCGATCGTGCGCCGCTTGCGCACCACCTCTGACGCCTTCGACGCGACCTGGGCGATCGGCTTGTTCGCCGCCTTGCGCTCCATCGCGGCCTTTACCGCCGTCAGCGCCTTATTAGCCAGCTTGATGTGCGCGGTTTCGAGCAGGACAAGGATTGCTTCGCGGCGCTCCAGCAAGGACGCGAGCTCCGTCATCTTGCGCGCTAGTACGACGCGTTCAATGCCGGGCACGTCGCGGTCCAACGTCCGCCGCGAGCTCGACCTCTTGTGCCCGCCAGTGTCAACGGGGCTCTCGTCTTGGCGCGGATGGACGAGCAGCTGTTCTGGGATGCGTTTCGCCCTATTGAATAAGAACGCGGCGGATTTGTTTAGGAAGCCTGGCTGCGTCGACGACGTGATGCCCATTGAGGGCTTCTCCACCTTGCGCGTCATGTAGTACTCGAAGTACTGCTGTAGCTTCTTCTCGTCGCGCAGCGATGTCGGAATGTTGGACACCATGATTGTGCGCAGACGCAGGCCCTTCGTCGGTGCATTCCGCGCGCGCGAGGGCACGTCCTTGAAGCCGTACTGGGGATGCGGGTGTTCGTAATAGATTTCTTCGTCGTCTTGAAGCCCCTCTGGTACCTCTGATGCGCGTTTCGCAGCCGCCGCGAGGTTCACCGCGCGTAGCCTAAACGCGCCATTGCACACCCAGAATAGGGTGCTCATCCACGATAGTGTGATCCAGAACAACAGGCAGATGTGGATCCACAGCAGTGAGAGACCCTTCTCGGTGGTTACTAGAGAGGATATCGACGCGCGCGTCATCGACTTGGGCGAAATCGAGGCATCAGAGAATTGGACATGGATAGGGAACAGGATTGGAAACGTCGTGCACAAATGGAGGAGCGAGAACCAGACTGCGCTATTATTAGTACATGTCGTAATTGAAGAGGAGGGGTTGGGCTCCACGCACAGCAGCCACGGAGAAAGCGTATGTAGAGCGTCGCGTCGAGCCCTCGCAGCTCGTTCAACTTGTCTTCTGGGAAGTAGACAGCCTGTTTGACCCATGATAATGGCCAGCCGGTGGGCGATGGCGGTGATGGAAATCTGAGTCCACGTCAATTCAGTCATTGACCTGCTAAGTAGATCCGCTACTCACCTAGCCCATGATCGTCCTTGGTAGAGACTGATACCATGAGGACGCTGCGGCAAGGGATGATCATGACTGCAAACTCACTAGCCAAATTCCCAGGACTCCCTGCTACCTAGCCCGCTGCCAGGGTCAACGAGGGCCTTGCCTCTCCGCCGCCGCTTCATAAGTTCCTGCCCCGTAACACATAGCACTGCGAGCCCAAGTCCAATAACAGACTGGTTGATGAGGCCACTGTATAGGAGTTTGTTAGTCGCCTGTCGGTCGACCAGCCAAAAGCACAAGACTGACCTGTAGTTTTTCGAGAATGGTCGTGTCTGGATATCACCCATTCGATTTGCGAGAGAAAGAGTAAGGGTCTCAGGAAGAGTGCGCGAGGGACATGTAAGTGCTGGTGGAGCAGAACAATTCCGCCGCCAACCTTGAAAGCATCAGGCGAGGTGGTGCGGCTTCTGAGAAGCATTTCGCGTCACGTGGTATTCGATCATCGTTCGACTCAAACTGGCCCAATATTAATATTTGAAGGCTCAGCTAGCTCGTTTCATGCAATGAAGTCAGCTACGGGAGCGAAATAAAGATGGGTATCACAGATTTTGTGGCCTTGCGGAAGGCCAACCAAAGAACCGCGAATCATTTACCACCCAAAAGTTATCGACAAACGCCGAGTGCTGAATAGTTATTTACAACTGGGCCCGAGCTACTCCCGGGAAATGCCCTCTTGCAGAATACTTCGTTGTGTTAACATGGAAGAAAATAGAAGTGAAACTGCAATCCCTCAATGGATACATAAGGACATTGAAGAATCATGCACATGCCTTGCGGGCACTAGGCAATTTGCGGGTGAATCATGAATAAGCCGAGTAGATATTTCGCCTTCCTCACTGTATTCGGCTTGTTGGTGTTCTTCTCTGGGTAACAAAGGGACGGTGAACCAGTACAGCAATCGATATCTGACGTTGAAAATAAATTGAAGGTTGATAGTTCTATCGAGGGCGATGTATTGCGAGCAAGCACCATGATACTCTACTTGGTCCTCATAATCCTGAGTGTATTTGGCTTGTACACGTAGTTCTCCGCATAGTTCTTCGGCGGGATACGCTTCACTACGGGCGCTTGCCTGCGGCAAAACAATAAGTGAACGGTTCAATTTTGAGACGACAACAACGCACACAAAGTAGTCCCAGCCTAGCGGGAGAAACATAGACGTTAGCAGAGACGGGACAGGCGGGTGGAACCGCAGAGCATGTGCACACCTTGTTTCTCCGCGAAGTGGATCGCATCCTCCTTGCTCCTGAACGAGATGCGGGAGCCTTGCATATAGTCGGCCCTGCGTGCGGCGAGAATGTCAGCACTCCGCGTCTCATAGAGACGTAGACACAAATCATGTAACGCACGAGCTTGCATATCCCATGAGGGGGTTCTCCCAGCGTGAGCTTCCCTGAAGCACGTCGAAGTCGATGCGCCAGCGCTCGGTCTTGCCCGACCCAGACTGCATCGTGTTCCGCGTGGGCTGGAAGATGCGCACGGCGCGGTGGCGGAGCTCACCTGCAAGAGTATAAGCTACTACTTATGTTTGTTCTCATAGAAAGACGTACTCGGAGCACCGCTGATAACGTCGGCGACCAGGACATCGCGCGGGGGCTGCACCGCGATGTCACCCGATTTCTTGTCGTCTGCGTTTTCCGCAGGGGAGGGGGTGTCCGTGGCCAGGCTACGAGAGAGGCGAGGGGTAGAGGCGATCCATGATCGCTTCGCTGTTGACGCAGAGCGAGTGCACGCCCGCAGCATCGACATTGTGTGTAAATGGAGGTTTGGCGGCGACACCGAGCGGCGGCCCACTGCAGTTCCGGAACGTTGTTTGCACTTGTTTCACTCCTCCGGCGACGGCTTCCCGGCGCGGAAACACATAGTGGAGTGCCATAGTCGTTCGACCTTCGGAATTTATTTGAGCTCTGGGCGTTTGGACTCTCACATCCTCTCTTCATTCTTCCCAGTCCCCTCGGCCGCTTTTCGTCTACCCCCACACCCCGCGGTGAATATCTCGAAATGGCACCTACAAAGGACGTCTACATGGTCGTCGGTGGCAATGGCTTCCTCGGCCGTCACATTGTGCAGCAGCTGCTTGAGCGAGGCGACATCGTTTCGGTGTTTGATATTGTCGAACGGTATAACGACGTAACGTTCTACTCGGGGGACATTAGCGACCAGGAGTCCGTCGCGTCAGCACTGCGCAAGGTATGCCGACACCCAGTCATTGCGAATATGCTTATGCTTACCTGAATTTTAGAGTGGGACGACTTGCATCATCCACACAGCATCACCCCACGCGACAATTAATAACCCAGCGCTCTTTCAGAAAGTCAATGTCGACGGAACGAAAGCAATCATAGCTGCTGCGGTCGAAACGGGGGTACGGAAACTCGTTTTCACCAGCTCAGCAGGTGTCGTGTTCAACGGCAACGAAATTAAAGATGTCGACGAGCGAATTGCCTTCCCCGACGTTCCCATGGACGCATACAACGACTCCAAAGCTAAGGCAGAAGTTGCGGTCATCGAAGCCAACGGTAAGGGCGGACTCCTGACAGTCGCTCTTCGCCCCGCTGGTATTTTCGGGTGCGCAACGAACCACTTTTCTTTTGAGTCTAAATTTATGTTTGCATACAGTCCCGGCGACAGGCAAGTCATGACGGGTCTACACCAAGTCTACGAGCGCGGCCAAACGCATTTCCAAATTGGCGACAATACTAACCTCTTCGACTGGACATACGTTGGAAACGTCGCCCGAGCACATCTCCTTGCTGCCGACAAACTGGATACCCCACCCCCTGCACCCCCACTCTCAGCCGTCACCGAAAAGTTACCACTAACAGCAGACGAAGTTCCCCCACTAACCGACGACGAGGAAGCACGCATCTCGTATCCCGTCACCCCCATCGACCTCACCACAGGCAAATACCGGGTACCAACGTGCGAGGCGCGGCCTCTGGGCCCCTATATCACACCACCCCCTAACGCTGAGAAAATCGCTGCCGCGTTCGAGGACCCGAATTCGGAGGTCGTTCAGCGACCCGTGATGCGCACGCGCTTCGACCAGTTCTCCGAGTACGCGCTGCAACGCGCGAAGCTGGCCAACCCAGACGTCAACCCGCTGCAGGTCGCAGGGCAGGTGTTCTTCATCACGAACGGAGAGCCGTGTTATTTCTGGGACTTCCCGCGGATGGTGTGGAATGAACTCGACAAGTTTTTCCCGGGGAAGCGCACGCCGCGCGGTGTGTTCCAACTGCCTAGGTCTGTCGGGATGGCTGCTGCGACGGGTTCGGAGTGGTTTGGCTACCTGACGGGCAAGGATGTGACGTTCACCAAGTTCAAGGTCACTTTCAGCTGTACACCACGATTCCATAACATCGAGAAAGCACGGAGAATACTGGGGTATGAGCCTCAAGTCGGTGTTGAGGAAGGTGTCAAGCGGATGGTTGAGGTACGTTACCGCTTTTCCGCCCTGATGCGCAGCTAATTAATTATGTGCTTCAGTGGTGGTACGCCGATTATATGGCTAACCAGAAAAAAGTATCTAAATAATAATCGCTGCACATACCTATCTCTATGTTTTGTTCTTTATATTATATGCCATCTACGTTGCATCTACGCTGAGTTTGAGCCATGTGTGGCACTGTGATCCTCTATTTGGAGGATACCTTTGGCGCCGATCGGCGTTGTTACAATAAGACACCCGTCTTCGTAACGCACCACTTCCACCGCTAGCTACTATGCCCTCCAAGGCTGCCAACGACGCTCCGCTCTTCGCTGAGCGCCAAGAGTGGGCCGATGTACAGCCACTCGAACAGTACGAGATCACCAACCCCATCGCGCCGATATTCTACAGCCCAGAGTGTGAGCATGTGCGGATGCGCCGCGCGATGCGCCGATGCTGACGCTGCCCAGACAAGGATGCGACGGGCTACTTCCGCGCCATCGTGCAGACCGGCGAGAAGAGCGCGCGCGTGCTCGAGCTCACGGAGAACATCATAAGGCAGAACCCTGCGCACTACTCTGCATGGTGCGTCCCTGCAACTGCGTGCGATCGTGCTGATCTGATTGTGCTCAGGCAGTACCGCTACGAGACGCTCCTTGCGCTGTTACCGCCTCAAGTGAAAGAAGCAGAGGCGGGTGTACAGCCGGATATCCCACCGCTGCTCGCCGCGGAGCTCGCGCTGATGGACGAGCTCGCTGTGACCTTCCTCAAGACGTACCAAGTATGGCACCACCGTCGCCTGCTCGTCCCGCTTGCGACCCAGCCCCGGCGTGAGCTCGCCTTCATCCAGCGCGGGCTCGCCGCCGACGCGAAGAACTACCACACCTGGTCCTACCGCCAGTGGCTGCTCGCTGCATGCTACGGGCCCGGCGCCGCGACGGATCCCGCGACCACCGACGCCGTGCTCGACGAGGCGCCGACCGTGTGGGCTGCCGAGCTCGATTTTGTCGATGCGGCACTGGCGCAGGACGTGCGGAATAACTCGGCGTGGCACCACCGCTTCTTCGTCGTGTATGGGGTGCGGGGGCAGGCGGACAGCGAGGCGGAGCGCGCGCGCATCTTCCGCCGGGAGCTCATGTGCGCAGTGTTTGTCCATCTATTCCCTGTAATGCTGATAACAGTCGCAGATACACAAAGCAGAACATAGCCATCGCACCGTCCAATCCCTCTGCGTGGAACTACCTCCGCGGCATCCTGCGCGAGACGAAGACGCCCTTCGCCTCCTTGCAGGACTTTGCGCGTTTGTACGCCTACCCGCACAGCGCAGACGAGAAGCGCGACGTCGTGGACCTCGACAACCCCGCGCCCGGTGCGGACGCGGAGCTGCCTTGCGTGCAGGCGATGGAGTTCCTCGCGGATGTGTGGGAGGCGGAGGCAGGCGTCGAGGCAAAGAACGCGCCGGAGGAGGCTCGGGCGAAGATTGAAAAAGCGGTAGAGGTGCGTTGCTTGATTTAATGTTTTGATTACTCCTCACGCCGTGGCTACAACCTGCAGATGTGGAAGAGCCTAGCAAATGAGCACGACACGATTCGCAGACAGTGAGTCCCGCAGCTTTGAATTCATTCATACACCGCCTCACCATGTCTAGGTATTGGGAACATCGCATTCGCGACGCGCACCAGATGATTAAACCGGCGGTTAACTGAGAGTGCTGGATGCTATGGTATTTTTTGACCCTTCTGTGGACCTTCGCTTTCACATTCGCAAATGATCTGCTGTCGCGCTCGATTTCTTCAAAGCCTTAAATAACGCAAATTTACACAAAACGGATAGCTTCGATACAATGTATTTATATTCACAACGCACTCCTCTCCAATTCTTATACGAAATGCCATCTTGCTTGCAAGATTCTTGAGATGGGTTAAAGGTAACACAATCAGTTTTTACAACTGCCATAACTTAATCTATAACATACTCTGCGGCACGCCCAATTCAAGGGTTCTGAAGCCCCAGTAACCACCCGAACACAAGCAACACCGCCATCCCCACGCTCCCAACTACCTCCCGCACGCCCCAGCCCTCAACACAATCAAATACCGTCGCGAGGACTGCATACCCTATGCCCAGAGCCCCTCCACGGGCCAGCCGCACATGGTGGTCCGCATGTGCGATTGCGAACGGCGGCCGCACTGACGCAGAGGTAATAGGGATCTCCGTCCCACTGAGTGCGCCGGTGCGCGCTGTCGCTGCGGGGAGTGCGGGCTCGGTGGAGTCGACGGCGCACGCAGCGAGCAGTCCAGAGGTGAAGCCGTCCTCGTGGAAGCCGTACTTGAGGTACGCGCCAGCGAACGCGATCCCGCGCGTGTTTTGGATGCGGTGCATCTCGCTTTGCGCGCGCACGGCCTGCCGGAGGAGGGAAGTCAGATCGCGTGTTAGGTTAGGTGGTGGACGGAAAGAAAAAAGCGCACCTTAGCGTCGAGCACCGGGTGGTCGTATTTCCAACGTCCTGCAATCTTATCCGCCGCGGGCTCGAACGGCGCGTTGAGCGTGACGAGCACGGGGCCGTACTTCGCTTGCGGTATGTGCTGGAGGTCATTCATTCCATATGTCCTTTATGGCACCGTCAGCCAGTGTATGTTGTCTGATTGAAAAAAAATGCACGCACAAGGAAACCTGATTCACTTCCCTTGTCACTTGGCGAGGCCATTTCTCCTGATACAGGTCGTCCGAGTCGTTGTCTGAGCGGCCGTGGCCGTTTCCGTTTGTGTAAGGAGCGGGGACAACCTTCGTGAAGGAGAGATAGTTCCAACACGACCATGCGCTGCGACTGCGCGGCATCAGCTGTGCGCAGACAACGGCGGGTCAGTTACATCGGTGAGCAACGACCACCATGAAACGAACGAACCTCGTCGTCCGAGTGCAATATCGCCTCGTTGTGGTTCCAGCCGAACATGCTCAGAATACGCTCCTCGTCAGGGGTGATGTCCCCTGCCCGCAGAATCGCGAGGCTGGTGTCTGAATGGCAAGCGAGGATGACGTGGTCGTATACGATCTCGTCGTTGTGTTCGGTCGTCAGCAGGACTTTGGGCTTCTGCCCGGAGGCGGCCGGGACATTTCTGACGCTTTTTATTGCGGTAGACAGATGTAAATTGTCGGAGGGTAACTTTGAGAGAATCTTCTTGACGTATTTATGACTGGCGTGGAGCTATAAGAGTGGTTGCTTAGAGTTGCGATTATGCTGCCATACCTGCCGCCTTGAATTGTCAACCACGACGGCTTTCCCGTAATTTGAAGCAGATTGTGGTTGTACATGAATTGGATCTGAGTTTCCGTAGAACCATAAGTTCACTTTCCAGGATTATACAAGCGCATATACGAACCAAAGTGCGAGCTGGAAAATCCAAAAAACAATCCTCCGGCGGGGTGCTCCAGATCGCAGCCGTCATAGGCTAGTAATAAATCAGTATATACTTGCTCGTAATAAAAGAAAAGCTCACTATCAGGTAATTATTGCGGAAACCTGGCGAATACCCTTCTTTCTTGAGGTACTCTCCAATCGACATCTCCTCTTCTCCCGGAGCTAGGGGGTGAAGCAGTACGCGCCGGGCGCATACATTGAAGCGCAGGACGTCGTATATCATGCGCCACATCTCTGGGTCTACCAGTCGGCGGGGCTGGCAGAATATGGTTGCGAGATTCTTCCCAGCCCACTCGAAGGCGCCGCCGTCGCGTGATACACTGAAAGTCATCTCTGTGGGCAGTATACGGATTCCCGCGTCGTCGTCCTGGTCTCCAGGACCTGACAGACCCGCTGTGAGCCATGAGAGAAGGCGCGACTGGCGCGTCGTCTCGGATGGGGGGTACAGACGCAGGAAGCGCAGGAAGTTGGGATACGTGTCGGGGTTGCACACAATCTATGCAGACAGCGTAAGAATGGCGACCTTCAAGAGCGCAACTACACATACAAATCCACTGATATAAAGGGTCAACTTCGCTCAACAGTATCGAATAGAATGCGCATACGTATCAACGTCGACGCCCTCGGTCCTGCCTGGAGGGACATAGTGTACAGTGTTCGCATGTCCTCCCGGCCTACCGTCCGACTCGTACAAATGCACTTCGTGGTCGCTGTGTTCATTTAAAAGCTGTAGACATCCAATATCAATGAGCGCCTGTTACAACCGCGTCCGCGCAGACGACTCGCCCATGTCGCGCCGAGTCCCGACACTCCAGAGCCAACGACTGCGATCTTCATGGTGCAGGGAGGTGTTGGGAGGAAACGAAAGTGCTGGCATGGCAGCTGCCATCCGATGGCGTTGAGACCGCGCTCGCCGTTGCATCCGATGAGGGTCGCGATCGCTAGCCGCGCTATCTCCATTTGTCGCGGGGAGCGGCAGCCGGGCGCCGGTGCTCCTTTGCGTCTCCCACCACGCACACTTCGGATGCCAAAAGACCTGCCGGGCCTCTACTGGGACGCGGCGCGCAACAGGTATTTCCCAGAGTCCTCTCGCCCGAAGACAGCGCCGCCGCCGCCTGTGACGCTCGCCAGCACCCACCAGAAGGCCGTTGCGAAACCCACTCTAGCGGCCACTGCGAACCCCAGGAGGTGGCATCCGCCGCTGCACTCGCCGGTGCGTGGATTGTCGACAGAGTCCTATACTACGCGGCTGCGGGATAGACAGTAAGTCATGTTTGCTCGTCAAACCCCCAAGTTTGACTGGCCGGTTTCATTTTTGCAGTGATTTGCTTTGCTTTCACTACGCTGCGACGTCGCGGCTGAGCCACGTCAAAATACCGACGCTGGGGCACATACAGACGTTATGCGTACGTTACTGCCTTTTTGGCCTGTCATACTTTCTTAAACTTCTCGAATCGCAGTCGACGCAGGTCAACGGCCACACATGGCGATTTATCGGGGACAGCCAGGGTTGGCTGTATAGCAACAAAGACATCGTCTCCGAAGACCGCTTGGCCATGCACCATTGGCTCACTGAGTTTAATATCCAGCCATCTTCTCCTGTGAGTATTCCCAAAACTCTCTGAGGATATGCTGACGCTCTTGTCAGATCTCGTCAATGTCTGTCTCTGGGACCCGTTGTGTGTACGTGTAAATATATCTGAAATTACTAGTAACTAAAAGGATCTAGGTCAACGTGTCTTGGACCTGGAAAATTCTCCATGCAAGATCTAGCGATACCTGAGTATGCGCACTGACTTTGGGTGTTTCAGAGAGACTAATAAAGTCAACTAGCCGAATGTATCTATTGAATTTGAACGGCGTCAATGACATTCGCACCTCTGATCTTCAAGGACGGGCGCTAGCTTTAGGTATTTTGACAACAACCCAATATCATCCCTTTCTGAACGGCGATCTCAGGTGCTAGCAAGAAAGCAGTCTACATCTCCGACATCGACGTCTCCAGCTCCCCGCAATATCTGCACACGAAAAGCGACGTATTCGCAATTGCCCAAGAACGCGTACGCTCTTCTACCTGCCCTTTCCTTCGCTATGCATACTTATATACACACAGACCCTCGTATACACAGGTGCGCGGAATGGCACTGTCGAGCGCTTCGACATGCGTATGGCGAAGCAACACAGCACGAAGCTCTTCGACGCGCGCTTCGGTGCCGTCCCCCGCAGCTCCGTCGTCCACCTCGCCCTCATCCGCGACCACGAGATGCTGCTCAGCCACCTCAACGGCGATGTGCGTGCAGTCCCTCACTCGTTCCACCAGTTACTCGTCTAACATCACCCCGCAGCTCGTCACCTTCGATATGCGCTTTCGCTCCACGACCCCTTTGAAGGTGTTCGCGGGGCACGTCAACCGCGACATCCCCAACCTAGTACGTCTTTCGTCTTCGTCTCAGCACATAAAGTTCAACCCTGACCACTCACACACTAACCGTCCCCTTTCTACAGGGCATCGCCACCGACCCCGCCCACGACTTCCTCTTCGCTGCCGGCCAAGACCACCGCATCCGCGGCTGGTCCCTGCGTACCGCGCGCCCCCTCGCCCTGCCCGCTTCCAGCGCCAGTGCACATACAACAATGAACCCCTTCGCCGCACCCTTTCCCCGCCCCATAGTCGCGCTGCAGATCACGGACGAAGGGGGCGCGGCGGGCCGCTCGCTGTGGGCGGCTGCGGACCATGACCTGTATCAGTTCCACCTCGGGCAGCGCACGGCGAACGGGCTGTAGGTTCGTGCTGCGTGCACGCCTGGCGGAGCGCACGGTGGGATGCTCTGTTCGCTGGGTGGTGAGCGAGAATCGAGATACTGCGTCGGATTGGCTGATCCAGGAGTGCAGTGTGCACAAAGTTTAAGGATCTTGTGTACGTCATCTACACGCTACCTGCTTGGTCACAAGGATATCGGGAGCATTGAGCGGTGCAAAAACCGAGCCACAGGTGTCGGTGCATAGGTGCGTTGTAGAGCCAAATCTCGTCCAAGAAATGAACTGATATAGAAATCCAGGGATATCTGACAGATCAAACAGCCTGGTGAGCTGGTGAGAGGAATTGCTACGGGAAAATGACAAATTCTTAGCGGGAGACGATTTGGTGGGGGAGAGATATACAATTGTCTCTGTGCGTCGTTAGTACTCGAGAATCTGCCTTTGCTGGCACCAGCATGTACAAGAACCTGGATCCTCATATATATGCGTTATATTATCCCACTCTGCAGGAACACTACTTATTCCGAGTCATTCTCCTCCAGCTGCTCAAGTGTCGCCTGTACCAGTGGGTTACGACTGCTTTCCACCGTACCACGGGCGAGATTATCTGCATATAAAATCACTCAGGCGCGCGGTACCCACAACGAACCACAACATACCAGCGTCAGTGCCCTCCTGGGTAATTGCAAAATAATGAGGCCCCCAGCCCGACAGCCGTAGAGATAAATACGCCGTCAATGGGGGTGTCCTGTGTCCATGATCCTAGCGCTTCTGCTACGCCTTGTTCGACATACAGCGGCCCCTCCGTCGAGGGTCACTTTGTAATAATTGTTTCGGAGAATTGGTATATTTTCGACAGCGCTGCAGGAGAAATGAGGTCCTCAGATGGGGTATATATATGCTTCCGTTGGGTGCGAGCTGCGAACGCTAACGTTACATCGACGCGCCAAGTTCATCAGCAAAAGAGGAATTTTCCAGTGAGCCCATGCGGGAACGTTTGGAAATTGCCGGGGATGACGCGTAGCGCTTTCCATCGCTTATAATTCACTGGCAAGGCATCTAGTAAACCAACAGCACTGTACAAGTTGGTATGGATTTTTTAGGCACGCCGCACTTGGGCGTTTTGTAGCAGTACGGCCAATGCTGCATTTGTTCCTTAGGAATTACATAATCCCGCTGAGCAAAATCAGGAGTCTGCTATTTTTCTAACAGCTAGAATAACTAATACAAGTCCCTAAAACAAATGTGCGCTATATACGTGATGTATATAAAATGAAGTCGGAAATCTCAAAGAAAAGCCGTTGACCAAAATTGTCCCAAACGAGCTCAGAGCTCCGGTCTCGATGTACGGGTGGAGTGGGTATGTGGATGTCCTCGTTCGATGCCTGCAGGGCAGCCTGCGCCTGTGCGCTGCACCGTAGTTTAGTCGCTCGAGCCTGCCCCCAAGCCTATCTCTTCTGAATCCCTTTACTTGGGCGGGAACGTTTCGCTGAACCTGATCCTCCTGAACGAGATGCTGGCTCTGGTGCTTCATGCTTTAGAATGAGACTCCGGCTCATTTGGGGGTGCAGGCGACGGCCCAGATGCAGGCGGTGTGGACACAGGATGAGAGGTAGATGGAGGCACAGATACAGGGCGCAAGGCTGGAGGTGGTGGCGATGCTGTCGCTGTCGAAGTAGGCGATGCGATTGAACCCAACGTCCCAAGAGCACTGCCGACAGGCGGGGTTTCGTTTGGGAGTGAGTCATTGGCCACGCATCTGCACACCTGTACTAGCACCTTCATTGCCCGGAGAGACTCATCCTTCAAGTGGGTGCGGCCTTCCTCCAGTTGCAGGGAAAACCGATCCAGAGAAAGTATGTTGTGGGCGGCGAAGTTGGTGTCCTCACGTATTATGTGTTTTCTTTGAATCAGAACATCCAGCGCCTCGTCGGAATGGTAGAGGTAGGACAGAGCTTGGAGTTTCTGCAGAGATGCTAGCTGCGTGGGAGTGGCGGCAAGTTTTGGGTATGAGTGGGGCGTAGCGATGTGAGTAAGCAGCTGCTGCTGAAAGTACCTCTTTCGAAGAGAATCTTCGCTTTCCTGACCACCTGTCTTGGACATCGTTTCAGCGCCTGAATCCAGCCATTGCGTAAAGACGGCTGTGGCGTTTGTAAAACCTGGGTGGGTACCGGGTAGGTTGAAATATTGGCAAAGGAATTTGGCAACGTCATCGGAAGCAGTCCTAGCTGCCATAGCGGAGCTGTCCTGTAGGGGCATGCGATGAGGACTTGAAGGCGAAATTACCTGAGAAGTGGCCCAGGTCGTCAGCGACGCCATGCCCTCCATAAGGTATGAAATTTCCTCCTGCTGTCGCGCCGCGAACTTTCGGGCCTCCTGTCTGTCCTTTCGGTACGCAACTCTGTCCCTTGCGCGGCTGTCCTCGTCTTTCGCTCTCTGCTTTTCAAACTTTTCCCTCTCCATTGCGTAGTCTTCCTCGAATTTCGCTTTCTGCTCTTCCCTGTCCCTTGCGCGGCTTTCCTCGTCTTTCACTCTCTGCTTTTCGAACCTTTCCCTCTCCATTGCGTAGTCTTCCTCGAATTTCGCTCTCTGCTTTTCGAACTCCTCCCTGTCCCTCGCTCTCTCCCGAGCACGCTCCTCCCGCTCCTCTTCTCTCTCTCTAGCGCGCTCTGCCCGCTCCTCTGCGTTCTCCCTAGCACGCTCTGCCTGCTCCTCTGCTTTCTCCTGAGCACGCGCTGCCCGTTCTTTCGCCCTCTCCCTCGCAAGCTGGGACCCAAATTGGGAAGGCACCCTTGAGAGGCTGGGTATGAGACTAATAGATTTGCTGAAGAGCGCTGCTGAGGTTCTAATCGCTTGGTCACGTTGACACAAGTGCTAATTCAAACACCGATAGGATCCGTCAAAACCTAAAAAAAATAAGCGCTCTGACTTTATCGCCAACTGTGACTCCGAACCTGCGTCCTGCGCTGCAGATTCTGTTAAAATAAGCGTGTCTCTGTCGCTTATTCGGGATAACGTCGAACAGGGACCCTCGCAATCGCGCGAGGTCCAATCTATT
>JAEKIV010000260.1:41366-83338 GCA_016801325.1 Hypholoma fasciculare
ATCCGACTCCAACTAGGCGCCTCTGCCATTTCTGCTGTGATAATCATGTGATGCGCTCGAATTAGCGCTCACAATTCTAACAGATTCCTCTCGCTTTCCATGGCAGCTCACGTTCCCCGTCTGAGCAGCATATGCATATTCACAGTCATGAGTATGCCAAACGCATCAACACACAGATCGTATACTATCCAGCACAGTCCGTCGTCGTGAAAACAAACGAACTGCAATCTGCTTTGGCCAGGCCTCTACTACACTCGGCCTATTACGAGCCAGAGAAGACAGCTTCACACCTTGCCGCTACTACGCTCTCACTCGGTATAATCAAAGGCCATCCAATTATGGATGGAAACAAACGCACGGGTATAATTTTGGTCTCTCTAGCAATGGTTCAACACAGTTTATATAAATTCTAATGGACATTTCGTTTCGTAGCGTTCTTCCTGGCTAATGAATATATCCGTGCTATGGGGCTACCAGGTCTCACTGATTCAAGAACGGCTGGGAAAACACGCGAACATGAGATAGCAATCGCAAAACTGCATATGGATGTCGCAGCTGGGATTATTGACCTTGCTGGCTTCTCTGACAGTTTGAACAAGCAAGAGTAAGTAGGCCTGGAATAAAAGGTCCATGCCGCCCCAACGGGCCTTGCCGCTTCCCTTTCCTTACTTGGGGATAACTTAGGAATGCCTGTTTGGCGTCGATAACAACCACTCGCACGATGTAACGAACAGCTTATAGCATCTAATCTAGAGGTATGAACAAGGTAGGAAGCAAAAACAAATTGTCTACACACAAAATCCGAAATTATGATGTTACAAAGTAAAGCGAAAGCAGTCAGTATCACGCATAGTCATGCTTGGGTGAACCAGTCCGTCACGCATCTCCACCAGACTCCACTCTCCCCAAAATCTCCCCCAGTTTCTTCTTCGCCTCGCCTTCGCAAATATCTTCTTCAGCTTTCTCCAAGTCCCAAGCTAGAAAGCGGCGGCAAATAGCTTCGGCGTCTTCGAGCTCAGCGCACTCCGCCTCCGTCATCCCTTCGTCCAGCAAGCGTCCCAACTGATGCGTCGACAGCAATTTACTGAAATAAGCACACGGGTCAGCCTCACAACGTGTACGAAGGCATATGTTCCGCCTCGCCTAACATATTGCGCCCTGTCCACAATAGGCGCAGGAACCCCGAACATCTCGGCGCATTTCGCCGCATGTGAGTCGAGAGACAGTCCTTCCGCAACCCTAGAGATGTTACAAGCGACGACGGAAGTCAGCCAGGACCATGCAAGGACGGCAATCCGACGCGCCTATAAAGGTATGTGATCTTCTCCGCAGACCCGACCTTCCTGCTCACTACATCAACCTCGCCAGTACCTGCCCCAGCCGCAGCGCTACGAGCACCAGTAGAAGGAGCATCAGCGCTGGGCTCCACACCCGCACCGGTGCTCGACGTGAACATGACCTGCATATGGCGGAATGAGACGGGGATGTCGGTCGGGTCGAATAGGTCCTCATTGAAGACGTCGTGGAAGTGCGTGGCGACGAGGACCTTGGGACAGTTAGCTCCTCTGTCGAGGAGATGTCGTAGAACGCCACAGAAGAGCCCGGCGCCGTCTGTTCGGAGTGGTGTCAGCAGGCAGGCAGGTATCAGAGCGCAGCAGTTCAGTTTTAGACAGTGGGACAGAGGTATAACAGACGAGCAGGCAGAAACGGTGCTTTGAGAGAAGTGCCAGTAGACAACGAGCAAGGGACAAAAGCAAGAAGAGAAAGAAAAAGACGAGCCTGTTGACAGGGTACCTTTGCCGAACTCGTCAAGGAGTATCAAGGATCGAGCAGTGCAATTACGCAAAGCAAGAGACACCTGAGCCAGGTCGATCATAAACGCAGACTGAACCTAAAGCAAAAGGGTCAACGAGTCACAGTTAGCGCAACGAGGCAGCATGAAGCAAAGAGGCCGTGCTCGGGTGGAGTCCACGAGGCAAAGGCCACGCGATAATTACTCTTGACACAGACTCCAGGGTCGACACTCTGGTAAATACTGACGCGCAGTAACTGGATTAGTGATTAAGCTGAAAGTCAAGCAGGAACAATAGGCACTTTTATCGACAATACCCAATCTTGCTGATTCCGCTGGGACGAAACTGAGCGTAGCTTCCAGCCTAAATCCAAGCACAATTACGGGGATAGCAATGACGTACCAGCCAACTTGCGCCATTATTTGGATAACCGCAATCTAAGAATGGTCGGATCTTGAGGTGCTGTGAGTAGAAGGTATGATCCACCTACCTGCTTTAAATAAACGCTCTGGAAGAAGATTACACCCCTCGATAAGTATCAGGGCCCTTAATGATCCTCCGGTAGGACGACTGACCTTTCCACACGCGTTGGCACCAGTGCAAAGCAGAAGGCTGTTCCACTCTTCACCGTCGTCATCGGGGCGATTGAATGAGGCTCCTACTCCGGCTCCACCGACAACACGGGCATCATTGGCCACGAATGTGTCCACGACTCTTTCTTGTAGAGGGTGTCTATGAAACTTTGAGTGAGCTGTGCATTTCAGGAACTAAGTTATTTACCTAGCTTGAATAAGTTCGATGATATTTTCTTCCACTATCTGTGGGCGGCGGTAGTCGTACATCATTGCGGCTCCTGAAAGGGATAAAAGACAATCCAGCTCAGCACAGACATCACACGTCGCCAGGATTGCTGCCATAGACGGGATAATTTCTTCGAGAAGTTCTTGAATTATCTCAAGTTCTCTGTCCACAATTGTCGAATGAAGGTCGCCAATATGGGTATCCATGTCTTTTGGAAAAATTAAACGGAGCCCACTCATACAAGTGGAGATAAAAGAACAGACCTTGCATTTCTTGAGACTTGAAGTACACATGTGCACTTGAAACAAGGTTCATTTCAAATGGCAAAAGAAGAAGATTCGACCTACTCGGAGGAAAACTAGCGAATGGTGTCAGTCGTATATGGGGCAATGCCAAATAAACGGTTCTACCTGGAATGTCCAGCCTTCCAGAGGTTCGATACCAGCCTCGGACCGCCATTCGTCGAGCATCGGTACACATATGAGGTAACCTAAGCCGGATTCAGAGGAAAATTCGTCTATTTAAAGGGAGAGATGTACCTAGCTGAGGAAAGTATACCACATTGAGAGATTTTGCAAACGTTTCGGGTACAGTCTGAGACACTTGCTCGGCTACATCAGACTGTGAGGCGTCAAGAATAGAAGGCTTTGAAGCAATTAAATGGTACTTGCTAAAACAGAGTCGATTCCGTGGTATACATGCTTTCTGTTGTCTAGATCTTCGTCAATGAGAGGCCGGACGCAGATTCTGTCATTGCACGCAGATTCCTCCCAATCTATCTATTCTCGTCTACCGTAAGAGATTTGCTGGGATATAAGCATAATCGCTACTCACGATCTCGTTAATTCTCATCCCGATTTGTTTGAAGACGCCAACATCGAGGACACCCATAAGCTAATTACAGCAGGATAAGAACCGGTCTTCAGAGTTCCTGCAAGTATGCAGCGGTGACCTACCTTTTTCAGTACATTGACATGGTTAGCTTGATGAAGCTCTGTCAGGTTCTCACGCAGCATGGTCGCATGGAAGGTGAACTAAAGACATGTCAGATATGTCCGAAAGTCGACAGTATGTGAACAAACTTTCACAAGACCTTGCCAATCCTGCAACTTTGCTTTCCCGACTTTCAGAATTGAAACGATTCTGGGCATATTCTTGATGCCTTTGAGATGAGTGTGCAGCGTTTTGGCGACTGTGATATTTTCTGGGTTAATGAAGCAATCGACTGCGTCATGGCGTGAGGTGATTTCGGATATGGAGAGGCATGGGCGCAGTAGCCATGTTCTGAGGAGCGAGCGGCCCAACGTTGTTTTCGTGTTATTCAGGATGCCTGAATATTAAACGTTAAGATATAGTTTTCTGACAAGTAGATGCAACTCTCTGAATAGCGATAGCCCTTCTTTAGTCTTGTCAGAATGGACAGAAGCGTGGCTTTCAGTTTCAAATATCTGAAGAGACCTGGGGCATGTCAGTGCTTCGAGTGAGATATATGGAAGTGACCCACAACAACGCATCCGCATTGATTTGCATCACTTGATCCCTGTGGCGTACTTAGTTAGACTCGAACAATAGCATATATTCAAAAAAAAGTGCGAGACAATACTCACAAAGCAAGTATTTCGATGTCCCTGATGTCCAATCCCTCGACACCATCTTCATCAAAGCCATTGAGAGCCCTCTGTCTCACAAGGTGGTCGAGAAGAGCACCGATGGACGCCATCTGTAACAACCATGAGCTTCACCAAAAGATATTATTCCAAGATCTATACGCACACAAAGCGGGGCTGATTCTACGGATGCAAAGTTGGACATCCGTATCGACGCACTCCATCGTTTGATAGCGGGGTCCCCGGCGGCGCGGCCCCTCGAGCGCATGAAGTTGTATGCGTTATTCTGCATGGAGGAGTTAGACTGGTCGTCAGAGCAGCTTGCACCGTCCACCGCATCTGCCAAGCGGTCCAGGGATAGAAATCTTTCGCGTCCATTCGCGGGCGTGAATTCCTTGAATGGACGGATTTGAAAGATACCATCTGCGTTCTCCACTGAAGTGAAATCAAAACCACAAGAAACCGCATAATGGGGTATAACGTACTGAATTCATTGAGCGCGTCGATAAAGTCGTCATCGGCGCGTGAGCTGGTCAGTACGATGTCTGCATTCACCTGTTCCAGAACTGTCGAGAATGTTGGGCGCATAAGGTTAACTTCGGATATCAGTAAGTTTGTTCTTACGCATCCGCATGAGATCGAAGTGCTGTGTCTCGCGTGTATCTTCAAGGATATACATGACCTTTTTGGCGGGGTCGTAATATGCGCAGCCAATGCTACCGCTGCAACAAGGTTGGCACATAGAAACGCGTAAAAAAAATCACCACAACATACTGCGAACAGAGAGCCGCTAAACATGTCTGCGTTGGTCGTCAAAGTGTGCCACAGCGTTGATCAAAAGCGCCAATTTGCTAGGAGTGCAGACCTTTTCGTCTGATTCAGATTCGGACTCAGAGGAGCTTGCAGGATCGTCTTCCACAGATGCAGATGCAGATGCAGATGCAGTGCGTGCCTTCCCTTCCCATCTAACCCTTTTCCTCTTCAAACGCTGTGAACTTCGTGGTGAAGGACTTGGGGACGCCGACACGTCATCGGAGTCTCCTAGATCTTCCTGCAGACTCGACGGAGGCCAGGCACGCTTCTTCGCTGGCATGTGCACGCGTCAAAGATCCGAAATTATGTGGCGCGCCGTGCAGTCCCGAAATGATAAACTTCAAGAGTAGATGATGGATCATGGACGGTGACCGACCCGACGCGCTTTTGTTTGTTTCTGCTTGGCTCTTTCCTTCCTTTATTGTCACCGTCCTTTTGAACTTGAAAGCCTTTCTCGCCCTTTCCCTTTGCCTGTCACTCTTGCGCTGCTTCGTCGAGCCCACCTACATGCGAGGATGCTTGAATCAATGTCTTCGTTAACTATACCCTCAAACTCTGGCATGATACTGCTTTAGGCAACAAATTCAGTACCCCTGTTCTTGCTTGGTTTTTGCATCTCAGCTTTCAAGGTTTTCTATAGGCGCGCGATGGCCGGTGCCCTGCGAGTACAAGTGGATGTTGACTTCTTGATCTCTTTTGTACCCACGCATTGGTTAAAGATGATTTTTCTTTGCCAGTATTCAGGCTGTCTTTGCTTCTCTGTAGATAGTTCTTTGCTTCTCCGTAGATAGTTCTGAGAGTGGGCGACAACATGCTGATACTGATGCGTTGCGTGCTCTCTTTTTAATGAGGCATATCCTGCTTCGGCGAGGCCTGCTTATATCTCATACATGCGCCAATCCTCGACCGTGACAGCGGGAGTGCAGTCAACTGAACATGAAGTGGTCTCCGGGTGGTGCGTTGAACGTTTTGTATATCCGAAATGCGCCTGACGTTTACTAACATGGTTTTTGCAGGTATACTGAGGTTGTGGAGTGCTTTGTTGAGGCCATATACTGATCCTCAGATTGGTTTGCTGCATCAACTGGGCGCGTACTCGCGCTGTTTACGCAGTGACTTTCATGCCTTACCCCTTGAATTCCGTGTTGCGTGTCTCGCCAGTACGTCTGGTGCCATTGGAAGAAGGAGGAGAGTGCCGGCGCTCAACCAACCCATGCAAAAGGCATCTTTAGAGATGGCCAACCATCTCTAAACCCGGCACTATATATGGCTGTAAGGAAGCTACGCTCCCTTACAGCCATAAATGTGGTGTGCACTGGTTGTTTTGCTTCTGTGATCTATGGACTGATATTTGACGTATGCTATATGCAACAGAGTTCTTCTGATGGGTGTAGTCACAAATTTATGTACTTCATAAGTGGGCGGATTGTTTCACATAAGTTTGTCGTATGCTTCAAGTTTGCTGGTTATCAGTGGCAGGACATTTTGGATAGGAATTAATGTATTGGTCCACGTTGAGTTTGTTCCTGAGACGAAGCGAGGCAGATTCCTTATCTAAACCGTTAAGGAAAGACATCCAATGTTAATGGTAAAACAATAAATATATGATGAGTTTGTGATGAGTGACATAAAAGTAGAAGTAAATTTTAGAAATACAAATTTTATACATATCTCCTTTCAATTTCAATTTCCGAAGTCCTTAGTCAAAAAAGTGATCATTTTCGTACCCTTTGAATGCTATTATTACTTTACAGATTGACAGTCATTACTTTCATGGTATCAAGGTGCTTTGACTTTTCCACGCGTTCATCAGAGAGACTTGTCCCATCACGAATGTATATAGCTCCAAGAGTATCAAGCTTGCAGCTTGGCCGGAATGTTTCCGGTGATAAGCTTTCCATAGAGAAATTGCCGTTGTTTAATGTGGGAATTGCCAGAAGGAAAGCGCAAGAGCAAGGCGGAATGATGACGTCCTCCTTATCTTCTGAGAAGGTAAAAATACCAAAGACAAAGTCATGAGAAGTGCCGGGTGTGTCACAAATAGAAGTAAAGCTTTTTGGGCGGTAGGGATGTACCCTCTTAAGATCAATTTCCATGATTCGAGAGGGGCCTTGGTTGTCAAAGAATAGGCGATTGCAAATGAATCGAACTTTCCAAGGCCCTGCCTCAAGGCCCTCCACCGTCTTTGATGATGCGAAGGTGGAAAATCGAGCAGGATGAGCGCGTGCGAGGAGTAACCGCACGCGAAACCCCAAATGTGTCAGGATCATGGCTTCGCCAGTTAAGGGGAACTTTCTAAATGCTTTTTCGACGTCATTAATAATGGGCGCCGGCTTATCCGACGAGTCGGAGTTCAAGTTGTTGGGGCCACGAGAGATGATGTGTAGATAGCATTCTGGGCTGGATGGAATGAGGCGAGAGGGATGTATTTTGTCCGAAATAGGCTTTCCACCCCACGCTAGGACCTGTATGATCTGAGAGACATCCCTTGACGTCACAATTGCTTCTACCAAGCGAAAGAATGCCCGTTCCGCCCCTTCTCCATATGAGGTCATTATGCTCACACCGAATATCCCCATCAATGAGTATGCGCGATCTTCACCGCGCGTAGTAAACCGCTTTGCGGCCCAAATCATTCGTTCAATAACGGTGCTGGCGGTCGCCAGTGGGTCGAAGGACACCAAGTCACTGTGGCGTATTCCTGTCACTTCCGACACAAGGCTTTGGACTGCGGGACTGTCTTTATCGTTTAAGCAGTCAGTGCAGATGGGTTGCCAGTTACTATCATAGAATTTAAGCCGCTTCGGGGCCAGAAGTTCTTGAAGAGTCCATCCGCGGGTAAACCATTTGTCCTTTCTCATAGAATCGGCGCAAGGAAATCCCTTCAAATCAGAGAGTGGACCAGGTGAGTGTGATGTCCCAGTCGCCAAGTTAGGACTCGGAGATGTTCCACGAAGGTAAGTTATACATATTGACGAGTCTTCATACCATCGGTACATGGATCGAATTGATTCGTCGAGTTCGGCACTACTATCTTTGTTGATGCAGATTGTGTCGGCCCATGCCAGGGAGACGCCCCACTGCTGCACAAGTTCGCAGAATTTTTCTATCTTCTGGTATCCGGGGCGCTGCTTCAAGTAGTGCGACTGCGGCCATTCCTTGTCCAACGTATCCTGATATATGATCTCTGAATGGCGCCCGTGAAGCCATGTATGGGATAGTATTGCATAGCATCCATATTCAGAGAACAAAAATTGGAATATGGCCTCCAACGGAGCCTCCCGAGCATCTTCATCTTGTGGATTGTTGTCCTTATCGAAGACTGTTTCAACCTTGGATAATTCTTGGACTTTTTCATGCATCAACTTGATAGTTTTCTCGCGCTTGAAGGGAACTAGTTTATTGCTGATATGTTTGATAATCTCCTCTCTCTCGATAAGTCGCATTTCCGGGAGCTCCAACAGTCGTATGGGCATTCGGTCAAAGACATAGGTACGCAGTGCCCTTTCCATCTGGCGAACTATCGATTCTTCCGATTCAATAGGATCTTGTTGCCTATCGACTTGTGCGCTTTGAATCACAGTGTCCGCGAGCACTTTCAACGCTGGGAACAAGCGAGCATTCGTCACTTTAGAGCCCTATACAAAAGTATTGCGCATCATTACATAAAAAATACTGTGGAGGGAAATCATGCATACATTGAAGGGGTTCCTATGCCGTAATAGCAATTCACTGGCAGGAAATGCGATGAATTCTCCGCTAAAAATCTTCACATCAGTCGCCCCAGCGAAGAAAGTCATCAGCAATGTTGGGGGGCCACTATGGGCGCTTCACGACGCTGTCAGAAGGGGGACCCTCACTTTCACGCTGTGGGACGCTGCACAGTGCTGCACAGTTTCCCACAGCGCGACAGCGTGGGTCCAAAAATCAGGAATTGCTGATGAATCCATCAATACTGAAAATCAAATATACAAACTGGATCTTCAATCAGCCGTATAAGCCATTTTATTGCAAAATCTACTGTAACTGTAGTCCAGACGTGTTGCAAATGCAATATTGGCTACTGCTGTAGTCGAGTACGCGGGTCGAGTACGCAGAGCAGGTAGTTGTGCATCCCGCTCGTTCTATATATAATAATGATATCGGTTATTGCCGGCTAGGATATTGCGGGGCGCGCGTCCCCCGAAATGTGCTTGCGCCTGGAAATGCGCCTGCTCAGCGCCGCAGGCTCTATATAATATTTCCTGCTCAAATTGCGCTCACACGCGCATCCTCAAATTGACATTCTTTGAGCAATTCAAACTTGTCTTTATCAATGTCAATTGAACTATGTAGTGGGCAATAATCAGTGCAGATCAGATCTGCCTTCTTCATATATTCACTTTTTTCTTTTTTAGATTTTCTGTGAACAAATCCGTACATCGGGCCCAGATGCCTGAGGGCAGAGATTGCTACAGCAGTGAATGGCATTTTGTACTAAGTAGACACCTGTGAATAAATATATGACAAGGTACAATCAAATAATTGATAGAATAGCCAGGTAAAAAAAATACCCGGCTCTATTTAAATTATGCTTTTGAATTCACTGTACAGCTAAAGAATTGTCGAAGAGAAACGTCTTGGGTACAGCAGCGTCAGCAGTGTCTAATAATAGACCAGCCAATCAGAGTACGAATATAAAGGCGCTGAAAAAAACTTATTTGCATTCCATAAATTCATGAAAATGGACTGATGATCTGTAATTTGAGATATGAACTACTTGAAATGATGTTCACTTCCCTGTTCAAAAAAATTAACAAAAAAGTCAGGCCAAGAGGTCAAACGAGAAAGGTCGGACCTGCTCAGCCAATAAGAGGACATATAGAAAGCTGCTGGAAATGGCGCGCAGAATACAGAAATGTGCTATAGGAGATGCAAATCTTCCTTGGGAATTCTGAAACTATGGGATATATTTCCGAGTACATATCCAATCGATATTCTGTAGTAATTTTCTGGCAGCTATATCTACAAGTAAATTTATTCATGCTCGGCTGCTTTGAATCAGAGCAACTCTCGAGTTTACTCGCAATCTGAACTTTGATTCGACTTATTTTTACCGTCCCTTTTATCTAAAATACAAATACAACACATAGCAGCAGACAATTGGTGCACCACAAGAATATAATAAATATGTATCTACTGTTGTTATTACAAGGACAAATCATATCTTATTTGCTTTCGATAAAGTCACAGGGACTTTCTTTAAATACTTTGTATCGGTATACTTGCCTGTCTTTAAAGTTATTACAAGTAGTCTTCAACGAATGGTTTATTTAAAGACATTTGGGATGGTTTTTAATACGGTTCTATTTGAATAACAGAACAGGGAGCAATCTTTAAATAAATGGCCGTGCACTCTTTAAAGACGCATCGGAGCTAGTCTTTGAATAACAATCAAATTATACTTTAAATACTGTAAATTTACTGTGCCACTCAAAATGACATTCCCTATTGCGCGTGAGCTGTATCGGTAGCTTAAAACAGAGGCACGAGATGTGCGCCTATCGTTACCGACAGCGTCGGAATAGTGTAGCTCAGGCTGATGAGAGTCGTGTTTGTTCTACAAAGCGCCGAACCCGCGTATTGCGTAAAACCAACTGCATAGGGTTCTTTCACGTACCAATGAAGACGATGGGCATTGCCCCTATTGTTTTCAGTCAATCTGATAGATGGCAGTAACGTCAAACAAACCGGGGACAAAACTTACAAGACCTCCGAAGTCATATTTAAATAATTGTAAGGCTATTATTCAAATATAAACTATTTAAAGACCATTCTGTATTCAGATACCTCATTCTTCGAATAAAGTCCCTATAGTTACTGGCTTTCGACGTTCAACACTGAACATAAAATTAAGCGCCCGTCTATCTATAAATCTCTCATGACGTCGCATTTGTACAATTTGCAGTATTTGCCAAGTATTTGTAGCAAGGATAGCCGTTCAATTTCTTTTTATCGTTAATAATACGTGCGTTGTACGGTATAAACGACGATTCACTACCAGTCCTATCCAAGATAAAAAGAAAATAATTCCGGGTGTTTAAATTATCATAGTACATTTTACAAAATCATGCTCACGAGTCACAAATGTTGTACGTTCTGCCAAATCAAGCTTGTGTATTCTATTTGTAATCCTCTAAGGCTCTAACGATTCGCCCAGACCATGAAAGTGGTCAGAGGATGTCCGGGTGCCGTTTGACATCAACTCTGGCCAACTCCGGCCAGCCGTAATTTCGAGTAGCAACCGAGCTCGAGCACAAGTCTTCCCACTGCTCGTCACTTCCGCTCAGGCCATTGAAAATGTCGGCTTTCTCTTTGGCGGCATCGGCAGCAACCTTCACTGCGAAGGCTGCTGCTGCGAGGCTTCGCAGTGTCAGCGGCAGTCTTAACAGCATTGGCGGCAACTTGGACAGCCTCTGCGTTCAGTTCGGCGGTAGTGGCAACCTCTAGAAAATGTGCAGAGGCAAAGAGGAGGGACAGAAAATGAGCAGGGTGTGCGAGGGCGAAAGGGCGCCGCACAAGCGGAGGAGCAGGAGGGAGGGCGAGTAGGGCCGGCCGTGGGCCGCATGACAGGTATTGATGCGTGGCAGGACAAACCAAAACGAGCCAGGCGGACCAGGCGCACTTCAGAAGGTATCCCGGGCCAGACCCACCCCGTATAGCATCAGTATTTTACATTCCGCCAGCATTTTGTATTGCAACACGGATGCAGGACGGCGCAGGCAAGCTATTGAGGGCGAGTATCCGACTACAGCTGTAGTGAATTGTGCAACACTTACGCACCCCAACTACAGTTGTAGTTATTATTGCAATACCATGGTGCTATCAGGTGCTTCAATTGAATGTCGATGGAAATATGTGCGTCACTGGGAAATTATAAGGTTGAGGTAGTGAGCACTCTCGAACCCACAACGGCAAAGAGGGCGTCAAAACCTTCTCTAGATAAGCGTGATAAGCAATAAATCTGGGAACTGACCTAGACTCAAACCCAGTCTCGCTTGGTAGTAATTATCTTACTATACTAGGCAGGAGTAGTGTTGTATTTGAGTAATACAAAAAAATGGGACATACCAAATTAAGTCGAAAAAGTGCTGTAATTACTTACTACTTACCTTGTATAGCTGTTCTAGCCCAACTTTAGCAATAATTTCTGTGCATACAGAGACTTACTTACCAGTAACCGCGGGTTGTATTTTGTATTTGACCTATTAAGTTAAACCTCTCAATTGAGATCAATTCATTCGTATCCTGAAGACCTATGCTAGGATAGAGGGTCCATGAAAGACGGACCTATCGCGTGTCTGCCGCGGTGCCATTCAGGAGCTGTACGACATGCGGCATATCATCTTCAAATGATCAGAAAGGATTGTTGGCCGTGATTTTCATGGCCTTCATGTCAACAACAAGATTCAAACTATCTGTGATTTGTAGTACAAGGCGCCTGGGTGTCTTGAAAAAGGTATAGATTCCGTCGCTGGTTTGTGACTGAGCTTGCATTGAGTATGTATACCCTCGCTATCTATCACAGTATCAAAAAGCGCACCGGCCAACATATTCCGTAGTTTATCGAAGTGAGTTTGTAGCATTGCAATGTGGTTAGGCATAAACATATATTTCGCTGAAAAATCGAGCTCACAACTGCAAGGCGGATGATGAAGAAAAGTAACACGCTCAGGAAAAATGATAGCAACTTACGAAGATTTACGACATAAAAAAACTAGCCGGAGCTTGCGAAAGGCCTCTTGGCCTCATCACTCCCCTCGACTCTGCAGTTTAATTTACATACTCCATTGGAAACCTCGTTGCTCTCCGGAGAAACCAAGGTCTAAGCTTAAGGATTCAAAGGCATGCTACAGTGCGTTCGGGCGATTTTCAAGCGTTTTGTCCCCTCCTGCGCAACAAGCCTGGTAACGATGTCGGGACAAAATGAGTGCGAAAGGAAGAGCCGATTATCCAGCCGGTATGATCAAACTTCGTAACGAGGGTTTGGGCTGGTGCGTTGGGTACAGTATCCATTTCTCGTTACATCCAACACGATGAAAAGAGGGCGAGCAGGGACGAGGGAAGGTCTATGCAGCAATTTCGCAGTGATGCCGGCAGTCGTGGGCTCCTGGGGACAAATTTGCGACCGGCGCAGACAAGTTGATGGTGCTTGACAGTGATATCAGTTTAGCTGTGTTCCCTGTTTTGCTAGAGAAATGCAGACGGAAGATTTCCAAGGCGGCCTGCATGGAAGGAACGAGCAAGGAACGAGACGCGGAGCTCGGCGAGAGCAAAATATAATTAGGCAAATGCCGATGGCTCGGTAAAGCGGTTTCACTTTGACTTTGACAACACAACTGCAACCAGCGCACCATACATACACCACAGAAACCCCACACTCCTTTGCCCCTCGTACTGCTCTACTAATCTGAAAGCAGGCTTTCTTTACTAATACCTTTATCTATACCGCACAACATGTCCTGGCTCCGTGGAAAAAAGACGTCCGCCAACAACCTCAAGACCGAAGAGGCCATCAACCGCTCGACGACGCCCACCCCGGCCAACCCCAATGCAGTGGAGGAGAAGCGCATGTACAGGTCCGGTCTGCTCACGATTCGTGTGATGGGCGCCGAGGGCGTGGCCGTGCCCACCGGCACTGTCGTCCCATCAGCAGTGCAGTCGGCTTTGACCTCCCAGCAGGCCAAAGTTGCTGCTTCCGTATCTCCGTCATCGATCAATCAGCAGCGTCTCGCCAACAGGACGAAGGGCAGCAGGTTTGTCGATCGTTTTCTGTCGTTGTCATCGCGAATTTACCTGTTTCCTCCATCAGGGATAGCGTCCAGCGCGCGCAATGCTGGTGGCTGCCGTACCTCGTCATGGAGTACGAGGTGAACCAAGTCCTCATCACCCCGCTCGGTGGAAGCCTAGAGAAGCCGCTGTATATGTACCAGGCTCATTTGTGCGTGTCTTCTTTCATTTCCAGTAGGCCCCCTATATAAAGTATACGCAGCGACGTGTCCCGCAACTCCGAAATCTCCTTGCAATGCTACATTCGCACGGAGGAACCGAAGTGCGGCGGCGACGGCCTTGCAGACGACCTCGGCAACGACATCTTCCTCGGGGGACTCAAGTTCGTGCCCAACTTCGACGGAATGGGGAACCAGGACCAGTGGTACGACTTTGTCGGCGGCGCCGGGAAGATCCAGATCGGCGTCCTGTACCAGCCGAACTACGGCCAGTCGCTCACCATCGACGATTTCGAGCTCATGACTGTCATTGGGAAGGGAAGCTTCGGCAAGGTCCTCCAAGTGCGCAAGCGCGACACGTCGCGTATCTACGCGCTCAAGACTATCCGCAAGGCGCACATCGTTACCCGCAACGAGATTACCCATACGCTCGCGGAGCGCCTTGTGCTTGCTCAGGTCGACAGCCCTTTCATCGTCCCACTTAAATTCAGTTTCCAATCCGAGCAAAAACTATATCTGGTCCTGGCGTTCGTCAATGGAGGCGAGTTATTCCACCATTTGCAGAGAGAGCAGCGGTTCGGTGAAGAGCGAGCTCGGTATGTTACCGGCCTTATTTTCGCTCTAACTGTTCACTTCAATTTCTTTTGCAGATTCTACAGCGCGGAATTGTTACTCGCCCTCGAACATCTACACGAGTTGGATGTTGTTTATCGGTACATAACACATCTCTTCGTCCAAATGTTTATCTCATATAGCTTCGCAGGGACTTGAAGCCCGAAAACATTCTCCTGGACTATACAGGCCACATCGCGCTTTGTGATTTCGGCTTGTGCAAATTGAACATGAAAGACAACGAGAAGACTAATACATTTTGCGGAACGCCGGAATATCTGGCACCTGAGATCCTTTCTGGAAACGGCTACGGTAAGATTGTCTAGTGTATCTTCTCTGTGACGCACCCTGATAATGAAAATCAGATAAATCGATTGATTGGTGGACTCTCGGTGTGCTCTTATACGAGATGCTTGCAGGGCTTCCTCCCTTCTACGATGGTCCGTCCACCCCGCATCCTTTGACGATGATGATGAACTGACCGGTATATACAGAGGTCACGGACAAGATGTACGAGAAGATCCTGAACGATCCGCTCGTCTTCGGAGAGGAGTTCGCGCCGGAAGCGCAGAGCATCCTCACTGCCCTGCTGAACCGCGATCCCACGCGGCGCCTTGGTGTCAAGGGCGCCGAGGAAATCAAGCGCCACCCGTTCTTCCACAAGCACATCGACTTCAAGTTACTCGCGAAGAAGAAGATCCATCCGCCGTTCAAGCCTAGTGTCGCGAGCCCTGTTGTACGCCGTGCTCATCGCTGCTTCGTCATTGCCCAGGCTGATAATGAAATTGCTGCTTTTCTAGGATGTATCTAACTTCGACACGGAATTCACGGGAGAGGCTCCCGTCGACAGCGTCGTCACTGACTCCCAGCTATCCAAGACTGTTCAAGAACAATTTACCGGTGAGTACCGCGTCGCGGATGTAGATCATGGTTTGTTGGTTCTGATTCTCTATCGGCAGGGTTCTCTTATAATGGCACTCACTTCTCGGCTACCATCGTATCCTAATGATTTCCCCGCTTTCGTTGTCGACTTCCGTCAAAATTTCCGCGCTCTCCACCTACCGGACCCACCATCACTACTTAATCCCTGCATCCTGTATCTCTGCCATATTTCTTACTCCATATTCCCCATTATATTACCGGGTATATCTTACTCTCCTTAAACTGACACTGCTGGCTACTTTACACTTCTGATACATACATAAACAGACGGAATTTTTCCGCCCTTGCTGTATTTTGTCTTGTTCGAACTTCGGATCGTCTATAATGCCCTTTTAATTTCCTTGCTTCGGCGTCGTATAAGTAATCGTTGTGTACCGAGTTATGGCTGATCCCCACTGTCTTTCATGCTTCTTTTTGTCGTTTCCATCTATACATAATAATGTTGTGAAGTAATTGAAAATATGCTATTATCTGACCATTTTTGATGGTTTTTGGTGGCGGGCTTGCGAGTAACTTACGACGCCGCTGCGCGTCGCGTCTACTTTCAGGCGTTCCGAATGAACTTCTAGATTCACTGCGGATCTGCTGAGGCTATAAATGCGCGACAAATATATATAGTGAAGACTATGTCTGTGTAGGTCTAGTCTAACCAGAAAATAGCTTCGCTATGATTGGCGGTCCATCAGTAACTGGGGCACTGTTTGGGTATGACGACATGCGTTTTCTAAGAATGAGATGCCCCCTGGTGTCGCGTCGCCGGCAGGGGGCCTCCACGCTGCGAACGACGCACTTTGGGCAGAGGGCACAGTGCACTGGGTCGAGAAGCAGCTTGCGCAGGCTCGCGGCGCGTTGGCAGTGCCACAAATATCCGTTGTGTGCATCGGCCGCATGGCCATGAGCCGGCGGGTGACCAGGCCTAGAGACACTGCGGTGCGGGGGCGACGACGACTCAACTCGGCGCCCGTGCTAGGCAGCAGTGTGTGGCGTTGCCTGCGAGTCGATGGGCGCTAAGCCCGCCTGATCAGCGATCTGTCAATGGGCCTGCAGGGGCACGACGGCAAACTTTAACACGTCTTAAGTGTATTTTATTGTGCAGGGGTATCTCGGGCTGGGTCCCGCTGGTCCTGCTCTCGCGAGCCCCGGACAGGCGTTTCCGGTGATGTTTTTGATTATTTGATTTTCGAGTCATGGCTGTGTGTTCTTGGTGTCGATTGTGATTCGACTACGTATGGTTTTCCAATTTCGAGTCAACAGCCTACTTGGAAGCGCTTGTTCCGAAGCGATATTAAATGAAACTGGAAGGTCGTGCGCGAACGCCGCCGCCGTCGACGACAGTCCGTGCTGATCGAGGGATCGAGCAGCGCTATGAGTTACACTGAAAATGATCGCCAAGGCAGCACGCGAGATTGTCGGGATTGTGTGCGCGTCGGAGACGCACCTTGGGGACGACTGGGCCTTTGCCGTGAAGAGTTGTGGGAGCCTGGGGGTCTACTGGAGCTAATGGGATAAGGGCAAGTCTTGATTAGCATCTAGCAAGTGTATTTAAAGCCTCGGGCCGTCGTATAACGTCATCGTCCATGCGGGCTTCTGGCACAGCGAGCGATGCTCTCCAGCGCAGAGCGTTTGCGTGGTGCGGAATTGGAGGAGATGAATGAGCTGGAGACATGGCGTTGCTGCGACATGCGCGAACTGCGCGGTTGGCAAGGGCATGTGCGGGGCCCGGGGGGAGCACGATGTACGCAATCTGATAAGATTGAGGGATCGCGGCCAACGTTAGTCACGGTGCTTACGCGCACGCGCCGCAATTCACCGCCGGCGGGGGTATACATATGGGCTCATGCATTTCAGGAGGCCCCAAAAGTCAGTTGACATCAACCCTTTTCTCATCCACTCTTTCATCCCTCTTTCACCTTTTCCCCGTCACTGCTCACCATGGCTGACTCGCGGCCAAGCAGCACTGACGAGAAGGCGACCGTGGTCATGGAGCACAAGTCAAAGGGCTTTTTTTCACGCAACAAAACGGCTGCGGACGACGAGAAGGGCAGCATAGATGACGGCAATGTTGTGGAGGTCAAGGAAACTAGCAAGGATATCCCGCCTATTTCGTTTACTGAACTTTTCCGGTGCGTTTCTCGTGCTCTCAGCTGCGAACACGTTCTGATCGTATTGCAGCTATTCAACACCGTTCGAGAAATTCCTTGATTTTATTGGACTCGCTGCAGCATGTGCATCCGGATCGGCCCAAGTATGTCTGGTCCCGCTCTACTATCGCAAATACTGACCGCACTAGCCTCTCATGTCCCTACTTTTTGGCAATCTGACCCAAGATTTCGTCAACTTTTCACAAATTCTCATGGATCCAACCAGGAGCAGCGAAATTCCAGCAGCAGGAGCTGAATTCCGCCATTCTGCCGGAAAGAGCGCTACTTACCTCGTTTGCATCGGTAAAAATCAACGGCCGTTTTTCACCGTATTCAAGCTAATGTCGTTAACAGGTATTGGAATGTTTGTCTGCACGTACACTTATATGTACATCTGGGTATACACCGGCGAAATCAACGCTAAGCGTATTCGTGAACGTTACCTCCAAGCCATTCTGCGCCAGGACATCGCGTTTTTCGATGATGTTGGTGCCGGAGAGGTTGCCACGCGGATTCAAACAGATACACGTGAGTAACCTTGAAATCCCTTTCTCACACAAGCTCCCCGAGTTTCTCATCGTTGCCGATTAGATCTCGTGCAACAAGGAATATCAGAGAAAGTCGCGCTCGTCGCCAACTTTTTATCTGCATTCGTCACCGGTTTTGCTCTTGCCTATGGCCGATCATGGCGTCTGGCATTGGCGATGTCCTCCATTCTCCCCTGTATCGCCATCACCGGTGGTATCATGAACAAGTTCATTTCGACCTACATGCAGTACGTGCCTTCCATTAATCCGCGGCTGCAAAATAAAGTTGACACTTGTTCCAGGCTGTCCCTCAAGAACACTGCCGAGGGCGGTAGCATTGCCGAGGAAGTCATCTCCACTATTCGTACTGCTCAGGCATTCGGGACCCAGAATATCCTGAGCAAACTGTACAACAAGCGCATTGACGAGTCCCTCAAGGTCGACTTGAAGGCTGCCACCTGGCACGGAGGAGGCTTGGCCGTCTTCTTTTTTGTTATCTATTCGGCATACGCTCTTGGTACGCGGTTTTCTCTCGCCGGCATGGCAATTTGTCTCACATTCGGATAATAGCGTTCAGCTTTGGTACGACCCTCATCAATGAAGGACACGGTATGTCTCTTGTAGTCATTCCGGGGAATTTCAATCTCACCATCTCGTTTAGCCACTCCTGGGAAGGTCGTTAATGTATTCTTGGCCATCCTGATCGGTTCATTCTCGCTTGCCCTCCTCGCCCCTGAGATGCAAGGTCTGTATCCCTAGATTTTTACCCTGGTGATTATTTTCTGATGACGTTTTGTAGCAATTACGCATGGACGCGGTGCAGCTGCGAAACTTTACCACACCATCGACCGCGTGCCCACCATTGACTCGGCCGACCCTAACGGACTGAAGCCCGAAAAGGTCGAGGGTGAAATCAGATTGGAGAACGTCAAATTCAACTATCCCTCGCGCCCTACGGTGCAAGTTGTCAAGGGACTGGACATCACCTTCCGCGCAGGAAAGACGGCCGCACTTGTCGGCGCATCCGGATCTGGCAAATCGACCATCGTCTCGCTTGTTGAACGGTTCTACGACCCCACTGCGGGTGTGGTAAAGCTCGATGGCGTTAACCTCAAGGACCTCAATCTCAAGTGGCTGCGTACCCAGGTTGGCCTGGTATCGCAAGAGCCTACTCTGTTCGCGACGACTATCAAGGGCAACGTCGCTCACGGTCTCATTGGCACCAAGCACGAGCACGCCTCAGAAGAGGAGAAAGACGCGCTGATCAAAGAGGCTTGCATCAAGTCTAACGCCGACGGATTCATCACTAAATTACCTCTCGGATACGACACCATGGTCGGTGAGCGCGGGTTCCTGCTCTCCGGAGGACAAAAGCAACGTATTGCCATCGCCCGCGCCATCGTCTCCGATCCCCGCATCCTCCTCCTCGACGAGGCGACCAGCGCGCTCGACACCCAGTCCGAGGGAATCGTGCAGGACGCACTGGACAAGGCTGCTGCAGGTACGTATACATTCGGCTATTTTGGCGCCCATCAGGCGCGGGACCCTGACTGACGGACATACTTCCTTTTTTATATAGGGCGCACGACTATCACCATCGCGCATCGGCTGTCGACGATCAAGGACGCAGACGTCATCTACGTCATGGGCGAAGGACACGTCCTCGAGTTCGGCACGCACAACGACCTCCTCGCGGCGGACGGCGCGTACGCGCGCCTCGTGCAGGCTCAGAAGCTGCGCGAGGGCAAGGACCAACACGCTGCGTCGGGCGACGCCAGTTCGGACGACGACGAGTCGGTCGAGGACATGGAGAAGGCCGCGCGCGAGGAGATCCCGCTCGGGCGCAGGAACACGAGCCAGTCGCTTGCGAGCGAGATCCTGCAGCAGAAGCGCCAGGCGGCGGAGGCATCCGGCAAGGGCGCGGAGGAGGAGGACCTCGGCATCTTCGAGCTGTTCAAGCGTATGGCGCCGCTTATTCGTGACCAGTGGAGGAACTACTTGTTCGGTGCGGTCTTTGCGTGCAGTGAGTCGTGGGTTTTTTGTGATATGGTGGGCGTTGCTGATGGGTTGTAGTGACTGGAATGGTGTACCCCGCCTTTGGTGTCGTGTATGCTAAGGGTATCCAGGGCTTCTCGCAGACCACCCCGGCGGAGCGTCGCCATGAGGGAGATCGTAACGCATTATGGTATGTCATAGCCGTGTGGGGATTGAGCGGGAGCTGACGGGGTGTGTATAGGTTGTTCATCATCGCGATTATCTCGACGTTTTCTATCGGCTGGCAGAACTACCTGTTCGCTGCCTCCGCTGCGACCCTGACAGCGCGCCTCCGCTCGCTCAGCTTCAAGGCCATTCTCCGCCAAGACAGTAAGCATGCTTGGTTTTCATGTGCCGATGGGGTGCTGACAGGCCGGTTACTCACAGTCGAGTTCTTTGACAAGGATACCAACAGCGTAAGCAGGTTCTGAGAGCGTTGTGTGTGCTCCCGCTGACGGTTATGTTATGTTTTGTGTAGACCGGTGCTTTGACTGCGCAGCTCAGCGACAACCCGCAGAAGGTCAACGGTCTCGCTGGAATCACCCTCGGTGCGATCATCCAGAGTGCCGCGACCCTCGTTGCTGGCTCTGTCCTCGGTCTTGCGTTCATCTGGAAGGTCGCCCTTGTTGGCATCGGTAAGTCGGTTCCCTTGTCGGGTGTTGGTGTTGTACTCATTGTTGGTTAGCTTGCACGCCTCTTCTCGTGTCTACTGGTTACATTCGCCTTGTAAGTGCATATTATTTGAAGTTGAATGTGAAGATGCTTATTATCATGTTGTAGCGCGTTGTCGTTCTTAAGGACCAGGCCAACAAGAAGTCGCACGAAGACTCCGCGCAGCTGGCGTGCGAGGCCGCCGGAGCCATCCGCACCGTCGCTGCGCTTACCCGGGAGGAAGACTGCCTCAGGCTATACGCCGAGTCTCTGGAGGGACCCCTGCGCAAGTCGAACAAGACGGCTATCTGGAGCAACCTGCTCTACTCGTTCTCGCAGTCCCTTGTTTTCTTCGTCATCGCGCTCATCTTCTGGTACGGTGCCACTCTTGTCTCGAGGCTTGAAGCGACCACATTCGAGTTCTTCGTCGGTCTTATGGTGCGTGTTTTTCGCTGTGGTCAATGTCTTCCGTTCTTGTACTTACGCAGCTGTGCGCATATAGAGCACGACGTTCGGTGCGATTCAGGCGGGTAACGTGTTCTCGTTCGTCCCCGACATCTCGTCTGCGAAGGGTGCTGGGTCGGATATCATCAAGCTGCTCGACTCGAGGCCCGAGATCGACGCGGAGTCGACGGAGGGCAAGGTCGTCCCTGCGGAGCAGGTGCGCGGGCACATCCGCTTCGAGAACGTGCACTTCCGATACCCCACCCGCCCCGGTGTGCGCGTCCTTCGCGATCTGTCGCTCGAGGTCGAGCCTGGCACTTACATTGCGCTTGTTGGCGCTAGTGGGTCGGGCAAGAGTACTACGTGAGTGCCTACTTTGTTTGATGTGTGGTGAGGTATAGTTTGTTGACGTGTTTTGGTATTTAGTATCCAGCTGATTGAGCGGTTCTATGATCCCCTCGCGGGAGAGATCTACGTATGTGTTGTTATTGGTGTTGTGGTTCTGGGTGTGTGCTGATGTGTATATATGCAGCTTGACGGCGAGCGCATCACGGATTTGAACATCCAGGATTATCGCAAGCACATGGCGCTTGTATCTCAGGAGCCGACTCTCTACGCGGGCACGGTGCGGTTCAACATCCTGCTCGGCGCGATCAAGCCCGAGGCGGAGGTGACGCAGGAGGAGATTGAGGACGCGTGCCGGAAAGCAAACATCCTGGAGTTCGTGCAAGGGCTGCCACAGTACGTCACCCTTTCCCTGGCGCTGCCGGGGACCTTATTCTGATCCGTCGTGTTTGTATCTAGGGGCTTTGACACGGAGGTCGGCGGCAAAGGCTCCCAGCTGTCCGGCGGGCAGAAACGTGAGTATTTTTTTAAATATGCTATCGCGGGATGATAAAGCGGATTTCGCTGACGCGCTCTTCCCTCGCTAGAACGAATTGCCATTGCGCGCGCGCTGCTGCGGAATCCCAAGGTGCTATTGTTGGACGAGGTGCGCACTATTTGTGTTATGTATGCGACTGCAAGCTAACGATCATACGCGTAGGCGACGTCCGCGCTGGACTCGAACTCGGAGAAGGTGGTGCAAGCCGCGCTCGACCAGGCAGCGAAAGGACGCACAACGATCGCGATTGCGCATCGATTGTCGACCATCCAGAACGCAGACCGGATGTATGTTTATTTGTGGATTTCTCCGTGTGTGTAGGGTACTGACGCGGCTGCCCAGTTACTTCATCAAGGAGGGTAAAGTGAGCGAGAGCGGCACACACGACGAGCTGCTGTTGAAGGGGGGCGACTATTACGAATTCGTGCAACTGCAGGCACTCAGCAAACGCGAGTGAACGACCGACGACCGACCGACGCATCATAGACTGGCTGTTTTTACGCTGTGACCCAACCCCCCCGCTGTGTTTCCGCTTTTTTGACGCGCTGCATAATTTTTTTATCTTGAGCACTATACTTATCGCGATTCCATCTTGCATGAGGCGCCCCCTTCTTACGACACTATTTAGCATACCCATTTTAACGGATCCTGCAGGCTGCCCTGCGAGTGTTTCAATACCCTCCTTAATACTTCATAATACGTAGAGCACGCACGCATGTACCGCGAGGACAACGAGAATGCAAAAGCAAAGTTCGATTACTAGAGGCAGGCCCCCGAAAGTACTGATTATTGAGAAATCGCAGAGTAATTTTTATATACATTTCCATGACGCCTCTTGAGTCGGACTGATGGTGTAGGGGATATAACGTTTTGAAGCACTGGCAATCCAATGGCTGGCTTTAACACTAACTCGCACTTTCTCTGTCGTATATGCGAGAGGATACATGCGGGATTATCAAAGGTGAAGATAAAGATTGGGTTTCCCCGACCTCTGAGATCAAGTGAGGGAAAAAATTAGCAAAAACGTGAGGCAAACGTGAGGATAACAACCTCAGATTCCGGGTGTCTGCACTTTCAGGGGTCTTCTAGAGCCTCGTGTGGGGTATATTAGACGGGTAGGGCCATAGAGAGGATGCTGCTCCACTCTGAATATGCCGCGTAAGGCGAACCAGCGGGTCGTCATCTTGGGCGAAGGCCTTGGAGTGCTGAACGACGTCGTTGCGGGGGTTTCGCACGGACCCAGTGACGGCGGCCACGTGGCCAGCGCATTCCTTGCGCGGCACTCGCGGTCGAACCTAAGTCTTCCACAACATCCACCACCTTCCGCCGCCGCTGTCGCCGCCCGCCCGACTATGTCCGTCTCCCTCAACCCCAGCAATGCTCTCGGTTTCAAACGTGCGTCGAGGAGGGATAAAAAGTTGAACGAGCTCACTCCCTTGCAGGGCCGCTTACCACCCTTGTCAAGCGCTCGTTGACGATAACGAACAACAACCCGCAGCCTGTGGCCTTCAAGGTGAAGACCACGGCCCCAAAGGTGCGCCTTCGTGCAGGAAAATATACCAGTCTTTGACCTTTGCCCAGCTATACTGCGTACGCCCGAATTCGGGTAGAGTCGAACCTGGGGAGAGCATTGATGTGTCGGGTGAGTGGCTTGTGCCTGTCGGGGGGCTTGCTGGTGCTAGGGTTGTGGGCTAACGGGCGGATGCGCTGCAGTGATGCTGCAGGCGCTCAAGGAGGAGCCGCCGCTGAACACGAAGTGCAAGGACAAGTTCCTCATTCAGAGCACAATCATCACACCGGACAAGGAGAACCTCGCCCTACACGATATTGTGCGCACCATCTCTGTCCTGCATTCTATGCCCTCATTCTGACAACATTATGAATAGTGGGCAAGCCCCGAGGCGAACGAGGAGGGCAAGGTTTTCCAACAGAAATTGCGCGTGACGTACCTCCCCGCGGAGGGTCAGACGCTCGAGGAGGAGGAAGAGCCCGCGCTGGCTCCAGCACCCTCGGTGCCGGTGCACAATGATACCGTACGCCCGTCGCTGCGCCTCCTGCATGCCATGCATGGGATGACTAATCTCTCCCCCGCAGCCCGGAAACGGCCACGCAGCCCCAGCCCCAGCCCCAGCGGATGTACCCGTTGAGCCGCACTTCGCTGTAGCGTCGTCGCAGTCGCAGGACCATGACCACGCGCGCGCGCCGACACCACCCCCCGCGGACGAGCACATGCAATCGATTTACGACCCTGACCAATCAATGCATGGCGGCCCGTTGTACTCAGTGTACGACCGGATGGACGAACCCGAAGTCGATATCCCCGCGGCGGCGCACGCCCCTGCTGCTGCTGCTGCGCCTTCACCTGCCCCCATTGTGCGCGACCTTACACCGGAGCCCTCGCATTATCACCCCGCGACGGAGCCGATATACGAACCTTATCCAGAGCCTGCACCCACCCCTTCACAAGAGCCCGCACCTGCCTCTGCAGCAGCCGAACCGATTTACATCACGCGCGAGAATCCCGTGAACGAGGAGATGTTCGCCAAGTTCAACATGGCGCAAGCCGAAATCGAGCGTCTCAAAGCTCAGCTCGCGGCGCTCACCTTGCAGAGCCAGAGCCAGGGTGAGCTGCGTCGGCGGACACGCAGGCACTCGGACACGGACAGCGCAGCGGGTTCGGAGGCGCTGACGGCCGTCGAAGACGCCCACGTGCAGCCCGAGGGCGTACCGCTGCAGGTCGTGGTGGGCATCGCCCTCGGCGTGTTCGTGACGACATATCTGTTCTTCTAAGCCGGCGTGGTGGGATATGATGCATGCTGAGAGATGCGCCGCTGCCTCGCGCGGCGAGTTATTTTTTGATACCTATTTATTCACCTGGACACCAACCAACTCGACCAACCCAAATCAACCCAACTGCCCTTCACATGCGGGGAGCGCGCCCGCCCGCTTCCCGCTGTTGTTCGTACGATATCTCAGTACCACCCCCCTCCTCTCCCACACACACACACCGACCGTTTGTTCTGCTCGCACCTGCGCCCGCGCTCCTGATTATTTTTACTGTGTTTTCTCTCTGCGTCTGACCGCCCTCGGGCCGCCGGGCCAAAACGCGCGTTGTACCCACCCACCCCCGTGGCGTGGCGGCGTGCTCCCGCCTCGGCGAAGTATCGCCGCCCGGCGGCCCATGTATGCACTCTCGTTTTTCTCTGTTTTTGTTCTTTTGAATCTTTTTTGTGTTTTGCGTACCACCCTACATACACCTAAGTTTGAATATACCTAGACTCTTTCGTCAGCTGTTTACGGTGCGGCGGCCGCGCGGCGTGCGCTTTGATTTGATGCTTTGAACTTAGATTTGATGTCGTCCCCGGGCACTTCTGAGGTTCTCGGGCTGCCGGGCGTGTGGCGCCGACGTTGGCATTGTCGATTTTTAATTAATTATAGCGTTTACGGACATGACGCGAAGCGGAGCCCCGCTGACCTCATACCCATTATTTACGTACATACATATCGAACGGTGCAGTTATGAGCTGGGTGAGCGGTCACGCCGCGCGAAGGCGCGCCTCGACGGCATGCGCGAGGAGGCGGTGGACGTGCGCGGTTGGATGGCCGGTGTCTATACGTGAAGATATACGGTGAAATGAGGAGGTGCGTTTGAGAGGAGAATCGTCAGCGCGTGTAGTAGTAGTTGGAAAATGAGATGGGGAAGCACGCACTGAACCAGAAGAAGCCCGTCGGCTCTGCGCAGGTGCAGAACCTGCGATTTGATATTAGCGAGTAAATAGATAGACGGATTGGTGGATGTAGGAGGGAAGAGCGTACCCGGTGGTGTTTGTGAACCCGAAAGACAGCGGGTCGTCGAGCACGCTTGTGAACCACGCGTGCGCATCGAAGGTCAGGACAGTGATGTCTACGTGGGTGAAGCGTCAGCGCGTCAGTGGGGAGACGTATATGTAATAAGCGCGGAGATGGTGTGGTGAACTTCGCGGTCTCTAGACGGCGCCTACGAAGGAGAAGCCGCGCCGAGCAGATATAGCGCGCGGCGCGGCTATTACTCGAGAGAAAAATAACTTGAAAAACGTTGCTTGCATGAACGCACGCACTAGGATTTGTCTTCGAAAATTGCGCGATGCTCTCCGCGAGCGCCGCGTTGAACCCAGCGACGTTCTGAGCGAGCAGAGCGGCCTTCGTAGCGTCGCCAAGCGAGCCTGGAGCGCGCTCTTCCGGAGGCACGTTGAGGAAGAGGTGCGCGCGCAGGCCGCGGTCGGTGGCTGATTGCTAAAATAGGTGACGGCGAAGTCGTAGTGAAAATAGACAAATATAATATGCAAATGCGATGCGATGAGAAGTGGTAGGCTAAATTTGATGTTATTTGTTATTTTAATCAATGGGACGCACCACGGCCGCAAAGTACGACGCCATCTCTGCGCGCCAGAAAGCGGAGAAGTCCGTGATCTACATGTCATTAAATCGAAAATTGGTTTTTAACTGAGCGAAAGGTACACGTAGGAAGAGGCTGGACGACGCACCGACGCGTTCCCAACCGTGTCACCCGTGTCGTTAATCCCGATCCACCACGTCGTGAGCGTCTCACCTACGGGGTGCGGCACGACGTCCGCCGCGCTTGTGGCCCACTGCTGCATTTGGTCAACGAGCGGCACCGTGAAGGGATGATGTAGCGGTAGCCTGGTATTCAGAAATAAATGCAGCCAGGTTAATAGGTGGCTTGGGAAAGAGTATATTATGCAAGTGTGCAGACGCACAGATTCCCGTCGATGTCCGCGCCGGCGAACGAGAAGTCCCAGAGCTGGCGCGCGCAGCGCGTAGGTGAGCCCGCGAAGCAGCCTGTCAGGAACTCGAGCTGCGCGGGCCGGATGCGCATTGTCAGATGGGCAATGTAAACTGGCGCGTGGCACGCACCCAGTTGGAGCCGTCTGAGCTGGTCTGCGTCGTATATTGCACTTCAGTATATGACTGAAAAAAAAAACAAGAGGGAGACGTACATTCCGTGGAACAATCTCAGTCGTCAGAAGCTGCTCGGGCGTGAAATCGAGGTGTTGCGCGTCGCCGATGAAGCTGCCGGAGCGCGTAGGGTAAATATCAAGCGCAAGCCTCAGGGCAATTTGAACGCATACCTGAAATTGGCGGCCCCGCGCGTGCCTTGTACGAAGGAGTAGGAGTCGCCGAATGCGTACACGAACTTTATGGCGTCCCAGCTGAACTTCGGTCTAGCTGGCGTCGCCGTCACCGCGGTAAACAACGCACAAGAAATCAGGTGCTGGAGGAACATCAACTTCGTCGTTGAGAGAAATATTAAATGCGGACGCCGGTCTGCATATCTCGTTCTCTGAATTCAACGAGTGGTGGTTTATGTACTCAGACGGATGGTATGAGAGAAGCAGGTGCGTATGTCATATGATAAAGAAGATTCTCCGTACGTACTCCAGGCGGTCCGCTTTTTAAGGGAGGATCGCTGACAATAGATAGTTGATTTGGCGGCAATCCCCGACGCCAGCTCTGCAGTCGCAGGCAGATGATCATGATTCGGCATCGTTGATTTTGAATCTATATGCAATCTGTAATCTAACCAGGCGGTCCGTCGCCCTCACCAAGTGTCATTTCACTACTGGAGATCTCAGACCAGCAAAGCACCACCGTCCTATTTGAACCCTGGACCACTCTATACAACGATGAGCCCTGTCAGGCACCGAAGGGCCCATGTACGCATGCACATTTCCAAAGCTAATATCTTCTTGAGTAATAATAAATTACCATTACTCGTTATCTAGGGCTCTAAAGTAACGATGGCTCGCTTATACCCAGTACTGGAGGACCTTGTCGAAAGGATTACAGCTGATCAGAACCAACTTTCCATCAGAATGGATTCGAGCGCGGAGTTGACTCGCCAGCTGGAACAGTCTCTGAGCGCCCATGTTTTTAATCGATTGCCTGTACGACTATTGGCACTTCCAAAGATGGAGCTCATCGAAAGAGATGAAATAATCATTCACATCAGCAACAAATTGGGCTGTCTCAAACATCACGAAAACATTCGAGCGATGCTTAATGCAATCAAAAAATTATCACAATCACGACCGGAAGCCAGCGACGATCCAAAGGAAGAAGACGTGCGGGAAGACCCTTTGAAGGCTGTCTGCCAATTTCTGTTCTCTAAGTTCGGAGGTTGCGCGATACTATCACACATATGGCTCAACGGTAACGGTCGTGACTCGGATATTCTGTATAAGGATGCCCTGAAGAAAGATTGGCCATCGCGTTATAATGAGAAGCATCGCGGATACCAGAAGATAAAAAAGTTCTGCGACCGTGCAACACGCCTGGGTTTCTCCTTGGCTTGGGCTGATACAATCTGCATAAACAAAGAAAGTAGTGCAGAGCTCGACGAATCAATACGATCCATGTACCGATGGTATCAAGGATCGTCAATATGTATAACATATCTTGGTGACACTGAATCCACCTCGATGGTGGGCGATCTCCCCTCCTCTACGAAAATGCCTTACGCCTTCATGAGAAACGACCGCTGGTTTTACCGCGGTTGGACTCTTCAAGAACTCTTGGCACCGAAGAGGCTCAAATTCTACGATTCTAAATGGAAAGCCATCTGTCGTGGCGATAACGATAAGGAAATTACAGGTATTCAAAACCTTGTATCGTCAGTGACAAGAATACGAACCCAGGACTTGATGTATTTCGACCCACTGAAGACAACCAGCAGTGTCATTGAACGAATGGTGTGGGCCACAAATCGGAACACTACAAGAGGCGAAGACCGTGCATATTCGTTAATGGGGATTTTTGATGTGAGCATACCCATCGCCTATGGAGAAGGGTCCGAACGGGCATTCTTTCGTTTGGTAGAAGCAATCATTACGTCGAAGGATATGTCTCAAATCATACAGCTTTTGGCCTGGCGTGGAAAATCTGTTTCGGACAGGATACATCCATCCCGCCTCATTCCAGCCAAGCCTGAATGCTATTTACATGACTCCACAGCACCTGATGACGCCTCCATTGTATCAAAGTCTGACGCCTCCGACGAGGAATCAACGTCCGACGGCACCGACGATGACGAAGAATCGTCCTCTGATACCAGTGATGTTGGCGGTGACGACGACAATGGCATTGCAAAAGCATGTCAAACGATCCCCTTGAATAGCCAAGCCATAATACTTACTCATCGAGGGTTGCGGGTGCGACTACTGCTCATCCGCATTCGTCCTTCTCAATTGGTGGCCTTTGGTTCATCAAAAACACAAAACGGGGACGGCGTGGGACCATGGTCAATTATGTTTATCTGTTCCGGACTTTCTTTCATTAATCAAACCTTGCCCGGAGAGATGAAGATTGGTCTGAAAAGGAAGCATCCATATCGCCCAAACAAAGACGACTTCGCTTCAGTGTGCGAAACAGGCAACAATGGCCCCCACAAATTTTCTTCGGCATTTTCACCTTCTCAGAGGAAAAAGGCAAGGTCGTCATCCCATCTGGCTTTTTGGCATTCCTTCTAGCAGTTCCTACATCGGGCAGTAAATTCTCGATAAAACGACTGACATCGCACACTTTCCAGCCAAACTGAAAAATTGATACTCAGGAAATTATACAAATTCGTAACGGACAAAGTTCTCAAAACATATGCCTGGACAAGTCAAAGCACGAGGATTCTTTGAAAGTGATGACTGTCAATTTGTAACTACACATAAGGAAACACATTTCCCGGAAAGGATAAATTTTAGTCCATTAGAACTTAGCACTAGTACATCAAAATTCGAATAAAATATTATTGAAGGTCCGGAGGTAACCAGCCCGGCGGCCGGCCTGGTGCGCCATATTGGCGCAAGCTAAAAATAGAACATTTCCCGCTCCAAGCACGCTATCACAGCGTGGGCGTCGTTGCTGAATAACGCCATCCGCCGCAACATGGTACACTTCCCTCAGCCCCTTTCCTGCTACCCCATCCCACCAGAACTTTCAAATCGCCTGAGTAGCAATCATGGACAACTACGGACGCCCGAAGACCTCGAACAGCAGATTCCCACTGCTATTCGCAACAGTGGCCATCTTGTCGTTGCTGTACAACGTGTATTGGATATTCTTCCAGGGGGCCAGCACTCCCGCGATCTCCAAGGTGCGGTGCAGATATCAATCCAAGTGATGCAGCACTCATCGCATCTCTCCAGGCTGTAGTCGTTCTGCGCGGTGACTCGCCTGTGTCGGGCACCGTGACCTTCGAGCAGACAGCGCCTGGAAAGCCCGTGAAGGTCACCGGAAACATCAAAGGTCTCGACCCCAACGCCGCGCGCGGATTCCATGTCCAGTGCGCAAAACTGTCTATCTTTGTCGGGCTGTTGCAATGCTAACTGCCTCGATAGCGTGTCCGGCGACCTGAGCGGAGGATGTCTGTCGGCAGGAAGCCACTTCAACCCGTACGGCAAGACACACGGTGCTCCGAAGGACACTGCGCGGCACGTTGGGGACTTGGGAAACATCCAAAGCGACGCATCGGGCGTGGCTGACTTCGTTCTGACGGACAACTTGATTTCTTTGAGCGGCCTGACTAGCATCGTGGGGTGCGTGCCTCCTTGATTAAGCCTAAACTTATGGCCGTAATATTGACGGAACATTTATCCCATCAAGTCGCTCTGTCGTGGTGCATGCAGTGAGTCTCTTTATGATTCAATGGGTTAATCAGGGAATTAAAGATTGGTTATAGGGTACAGACGATCTTGGACGTGGCAACAACGACGAGTCGTTGAAGACAGGCAATGCTGGTGCACGAGCTGCTTGCGGAGTTATTGGTGAGCTTTCCTTCACTATGCCTTGTGCGCTGTAAATTTACGATAAAAATCAATAGGTCTTGCGTGAATATGATAGGTCGCATATGTAAAAACTTGAACCTTTGCCTGCAATATGTTGTACGGACGTGCTTCAAAAGTGCCTATCTTGATACCCCATGTGCGTGTTCTTGCATAAGCTGAGAATGAGCAGTCTGCATATATAACCAACGGGAAACGGTACATCGCGCAACTTCGTGAATTCACTGATATACCTCTCAATCTCACTGGGACGCCGATGAAGTCATCTGCCTCTCTCCGAGTCTCTCGTGCCATTAATATCACTTCCTCAGGAATTCCGAATCAAGTCATACTCGGGCCGCCATAGTAGTAAGTATGTCTTCTCTACGGGCCGGCTCTCCTCATATCGTGACGGGACTGCAGCCCTCATCGCTGGACATATGAGTCTTGGACGAGCCGCATGATCTGGCATCCACCCAATGTCAGCACACCCGCCAACGCATGTGAGGGTCCAGAAGTCGATATAACAACATGTAGGGAAGGTATGCCAACCCACTCAGAACGCACAAAAATGCTGCCCAAGCATCTACGGGGCATAGCAACCCTTACTCTGGCGTCGCTGCACTCCGCGGTAGCAAAGCAGCGCACAGCACCGCCACCCGGCGCGCTCGCCGTGCGCGCGGGCGCCACTCCTGCGTCGGGCATGTTCGAGACCATCAACGGCGCGCTCGCTGCGCTCCCCAACGACGATTCTAGCCGCACGATTTTCATCTTCCCGGGCGTGTACAACGAGCTCGTCAACATCACGCGTCCGGGCCCGCTCACCGTGCGTCCCCAATCCCTTCGCAGCGCGGGCGAAGACGTACTGACGAACTGACGCCCCGTAGATCTACGGGTATACCACGGACACGGCGTCTTTCGTGCAGAACGAGGTCGTTATCCAAGCGGGGCTCTCCCTGAATGATGCGGGGTCCGACGACGCGAGCGGCACGCTGCGCGTGCACAAGGACAGCTTCAGCATGTACAACGTGAACGTCACCAACACCTTCGGGCCCGGTGTGCAAGCGATCGCGATCAGCCAGTACGGGAGCAAGGTCGGCCTGTACGCGTGCGCGTTCCTCGGCTACCAGGACACGCTCTATGCGAATGAGGGCACGCAGGTGTATTTGAGGGGGTACATCGAGGTGGGTGTCTAGTTGTTTTCAGTGCGCGGGAGTATGAACGGGACTTGTAGGGTGCGGTTGACTTTATCTTCGGACGCCATGGATTTGCATACTTTGGCGGAAATACAATCGCTAGTAAGGGTCCCGGGTGCATCACCGCGAGCGGGAGGGAGACAGACGCCGACGGCAGCTGTGCGTATATGTTGGGCGCCTATTTTTGAATCAGTCGCTGAACACCGATCCAGATGTATTCAATCAGAACACGATTATCTTGGCTCCGGATGCTGTTCCGAATACGGCGGGAAATATCTTCTTGGGCCGGCCGTGGGGCGGTACGTGTTCTCTCCTCTCCCAATGCACGCAGAGAGGGCCTTGACATATCTAATTTATCGCACACCACATATTTACGTAGACTTCGCCGAGTAAGTGAGGCAAAATTTAACGCAAAACCGAACCTTGACCGAACCTGACGTTCATTTTTTAACTCTTTTTAGGGTGATATTCAAGAACACCCTAATTACCGCACCTTTGAACCAAACTATTTGGTCCATCTGGGACCCGGGCGATGAGCGCATCGACGACGTATTTTTCGCGGAGTACAACAGTACCGGGAGTGGCTTGACGGACCCACAGCGCCCCAGCTTCTCGACGTTGTTGACGGAAAGCCAGGCGGACGCTTTCAACATCTCAAGCGCTGTTGGGAGCGATTATGCCACTTGGGTCGACCTCGACTATTTTGTATGATAGAGAGGTGAAAAAATTGGACAGAACTCTCTTCTATAAAGATCGAAAACCGAGAAATGAAACCGAGAGCAACATGCTTCCAAAATTGTGGCCGATAAACGCATTAACGATGGCCAGTACTTAAGCATTTAAATAAGAATAGACAGAGTAATTTGAGGGTAACCGTCATTCTGTCATGGCCTCCTTTCTGCTGTTCTCTGCCTTCTAAATCTCACCTCCCTACACACCTCTATTGTAGAGTACGTATTCAAGGAACAAACTTACCCCCATCGTCCGTACGGTATAGCTCATCTTCCGCTGAAATTATGTGTCTCCGGTGTTGACAATATGTTCTAATATACAGAGTAATTAAAATATAATTGTGCGCTTAAGGTGAAGACACTCGGTACATAGCAATAAAGCTGTGTAGTCTACAGAAGAACGAGAACAAAACCAAACTGCCTCTCATATGTACAAAAATTTAGCCCATTTTAGGCAAAGAATTAAGCATGCGTAGATGAAGGCCCACACCGGAAGAGACAAGAACACCACCGCTATCTGAAATCCAAAAGGAGGTGAGATCATCCACGTGAGGTGCCTATAGGCGTGGTCGGAAGAGGGCTTGACAAGGCTCCGATGGCAATAGATGAGGACTGTCGCGGTGCTGATACTGATGAAGGCAAGTGCGACCGACATAATGGCAATTTTTGGAAATTCTGGGAGAGCGAAATAAAAGATTAGGGGTCTATTCGTATGTTTGATCAATAACCCGGAAAAGCAGAATAAACAACCTTACAAGAGAATGACGGAGAAAAATATGCAGAACCCCCAGATTCGGATGCACAGTCTCATGAAGCCAGACCATTCCTTCTCGTCAACAACGTCATTATCAACGAGATGCTCTAGCTTGCTGAGAAAAATATCTGTCGTCTTGAATGTCATAATGGACGCCGATATTCTTGTACATTGAACTTCTGCCTCTTCTGAAGCTATAGTATACGAGAAACTAAATTCCCAAGGGTCTGGAACGGATCTTGTGGTCATGTTCCAAAATATTGAGTGGTTCGGTCTGTTGAGGGATGCCGCTTATGATATGTGAGAGAGCGATATGTGGGAGAGCGGGGACATGAATCATGATGATGAAGCTTTTGAAGGCCGTCTTTTTTATTCCCGCAGGCCATGGGAAATTTGATTCAATTCTTCCAGTTGATCTGAGGGGAAGCAGCAGAATGGGGTACGCTATATTACGCACAGCTGGCAGCGCTCCAAATTTACAACGCTCTGCCACAGCTCACTTACCGCGGCTGGAGCACTGCCGCGGCAAAAAAATTGACATTACGTTACCTTACCCGTGGCATGAGTATACACGCCACTTATATCTGAACCTGGTAATTTGCAACGATCTAGTTGTTACTCTCCGTTAGCTATCCAAGCAGTGAGAAGTGCTGATGAGCATGCATCATACATAAACGATAAAACATAAGACAAACATAAGATAAATAAACTAAATCGGTATATAGACAGAGTGGGCCATGGGGGAGTAGGCTGGGTGGAACGACGAAGCTAAAGCTTGAAACTTTCTAATTACTAGTAACGTTCAACTTGGGTGCCCATGGGCAGGCAGTTCAGTACTGGATCTTACTGGATTCAGACATCCGGAATGATCGTGCCTATCATGCCGCGGTAGAGTTTCCAAGCCGCGGTAAGTTGCAGCGCCTGTCATTCAACGCATTGCATGATTCATGAAATGAGTTAGTACATTTGATTATCATTACTCTGGCTAGCAGATATATATGATCTTCCTCTAGAAGGTCTACCTGTGTCTACTTATAGTTTTTAGCACGGCGGCCGGATCCCGAAAGCCATGTCTCATGGGTTCAATTCAGTTCACAAGACTGGAAGACAGACCTGGTTTGCTATGACGTGTATGCACAGCTTCGTATAAGTTCAGCTCGTATAAGTTCAGTCCTTATATTCATTTCACATAGTAATCTGACTTACAAATTGAATGGGTCAGTATAGCCCAATCTCCAACCCTCTCAGGTGACAGTGGACCTGTCACCATACTAGTAAAGTCCCTATACACATAACACAGACGAAAAGCCAGACAACAAATTTCCAAGCAATGCATTTGAAGGCTATAGCTACCTCATGTCACCGTCTGTTGCGGAGCAATGCATAACACCACTGCTCGGCTAGACGATCAGAGCCGGACCAATATTAGCTTTTCGAGAACGTATAAGCAACGGTCTGCAAACTCTGATCTCGCAGAAGTGAAGGGCGAAAAGGGGCACGGGTGTGCACCGCAAGCAGGCGTGGACTGGACAGCAATTGTGTGATTGTGTGAACATGTCGGGTGCCTGTTGCTCGTTGGTTGTTGAATTAAACGTTTGAGTTTGAACACTGGGCCAGGTGTAATCAGATATCTAACACCGACCGCTGTGCCAAATAGGGCGGAGGAGAACATGTACCTGGACCGCTTGTTAGGTTTTGAGTGCAATCGAGGTCCTGACTAGTCAATTCCTCTCTTACCACCATTGAGCAATAGTAGAGCTTGACGTACAATTTTGTTCCGTGTAGAGTGAAATTCAAAAAAAAAAAAAACTGTAATCTCCGCGTTCTTGGTCCAGATTTTTTGATTTATCTGGGACCCGGTTAACGAGCGTATCAGCGGTGTGTCACCTGAGGCCAGACCAGCGTAGAGCGCCCCAGCTTTTTGAGGTTGTTTACAGAAAGCCGAGCAGATGTCTTCAGCTTACTGAACGCTGTAAAAAGGAAGTCCGTGCCACGACGAATAGCAGAAAACACCTTTGAACAACGTGAATTGAAAGTTAATACAAAGCGATGAAGAGAATATTACAAATATCGTGGGTAATAGATAGAACAGCAAACCAAATCGGTGAACGCAAGATGCACATAAAAAATACAGACCGAGTAGAGGTATATGACGTTATTTTGTTTTGGTCTTTTTCGTACTGCTTCCTGCTTTCTCATCCCCCTATACGAAGAAATATTAGTACATTTGACGAAGAGTAACACATGGTATTTATACCTTCCGCTTTTTCCCTTTCGCGTCTGCTTTGCCTTTAGCAGGCGCTGCTTTTTCTTTGGGCTTAACCGTGAAGAAACCATCCAGACGACCCTGTTGTTTGCTATTAAGGAATTTTTGGAGCTTCTCGGCGCCCTTGCGCACACGTTCTTCGCTGGGGAAACGTCAGATGGATGTCTGAGAACAATGGGAAAAAGGTGAGTATACGTACTTGAACCCTTTCTCCTTTACTAGGAAATCTACCAGACCCTCAACGTCCGGATTCTTCCATTCCAACTAACAGACGGGTCGTCAGTAAACATTTCGGTATAGATAAGATCGTAAAGAAACACACTTCTACTTGATCAGCAGGTAGCACATCTGGGTGTTCAAAGATTTGCTTCGCCTCCTCCCAGGGCCATTCTTCGGGCACTACGATACCTCCCACCCGCTTCCTAGCAGCCTTTCCTTTGGGCTTTGTTTTCGTTTTGGCCTTGCTCTTCTTTGGCGTAGGATCCTGAGATGCAGCGGGTTTCTTTTCGTCGTCGTCGTTGTCACTGTCATCTGCTACATCCGGGCGTTCAATGTCGGATGTGGCGGCAGGCTCGTCCTCTGACTGCTGGACTTCTTCGTCCTCTGACTGCTGGACTTCTTCGTCCTCCGCGTCTTCTTCAGCACGGGCCTTCGCAGCGCGCTTGGCCTCCATACTTGTAAAATCAATAAGCATGAGCATATGGATATTCAAGACATTCAGAAACTTACCCCTTTCGTAGGTGAGCGACGATAGAACCAAGGTCGCCGTACTCTTTAATGAGCTTGAGGGCTGATTTTGGGCCAACGCCCCTGATGGGTTCGAGATAGTCACAACCCAGTAGAATGCACAAGTCAGTGAACTAACACTGGTGAGTAAAAGAGATGGAAAGCAGCCAGACAACGGATGTACCTGGCTCATGTTCATTTCTAGCCCGTCGAGTGCTGCTTGGAGATTGATCTCGCTGATAGGCTGTTTCTTAGCCTCGGAGAAAGTGAGATGGCGGAAAAGGATGGGTGCGCTGAAGGTGAGGGTGTCCATGTCCTCTGAGCCTGCGGCAAAGACCTTTCCTCCGCGAGCAAGCTCAGCACATTGTGCCTCAGCCTCTGAAGGAGCCTAATATTCAAAAGTTTAGTATATGTGTCTCCTGTTCAAAGGAAACACGCACGATGATGACAGGAATGCCCATGAGTTTTAGTAGTCGTCGGCACTCCTCGTTGTGCTCGCGCGTCACTTTCACCGTTCGGCGGGAGAAACGATCCATATCTTCAACGGTTCCCGTCTCTTTTGCCTCTTCTCCTTCGGCCTTGGCTTCCTCTCGTTTCTCGAAACGTTTCGACAACTGCATACGTGACTGCATGAGCGGACCACCAGCACGATCCGAAGTACAAGGACTCACCACTCCCTTCTTCATCTCTGGTGGCTTGCCATCAAACACGTAGGCGGGTTTGATACCGTTCTCCACGATTCGAATTGTCCGGTAAAAGAAGCCCATGAGATGGCTCGTCGTCTCGCCGGCCTCGTTTTGTAGCATCTGACCGTCCTGCTGTCGCACAGCAATAAGGAACTGGTAAATCGACATTGACGCGTCGATGGCGACTTTGCGGCCGAACAGCGTCTTGATTTCATGCTCTTTAATCGCGTTCGGCGCGTGTTGCGAAAGAAGTGCTGTGAGGCCTTTGATTCCCATTTTGTAAGGTGGTGGTGCTGTTGAAGCTCAGTCCAGTCAGTGTGACCCTGACGCGTTGGTATGTTACGTCACGCGATTTGTTGTCACTGCAAATATTATTTTCTGCGGCCTTGCCTTCTTCCTCGATTCTTGCTCTAACTTTCTTTCTACTGTCAAACGGTCCTGGCCATTCTCAGCTCTGTGGTTTTTACCCGAAATCTGGTGTCTGAGGAATAACCGTTGGCATTAATATTCATGGGCGGCACAGGCTCTGTTGTAACTTGTCACCGGCGCGCTGACGCAATGGAATTACGCAGACGGGCCGCGGGCGGTGCGCCTCGCGCTGCCCAGCGCAGCACTTCAGAGAACCGTCACTGGTTCATGCTGCGCCGCCTGCGCGAACACTGGGGACAAGAAATTAGAAGTTTCTCCAGGCTGCGCGTGGTTGCCCTGATGGACTCAGCGCAGCGCTTGTTCTGAACCTTATACATGAGGTACCCCCAATGGCATGCACGGTGGTGTGAAGCAACATGTCCTTCGTGAGCCCTCGGCAGAACCTCGGAACCCTGCATGAAAGAAGTTTCGACTGCGGCCGCACTTGGGCCACACGCAACGAAGATGTGAGCAGGCACTTCAGTGAATCAGTTAGCGTTTAATGCCACAGAAGGCAAAAAAAAACACTGAGTTACCTGGGGATTTCCATGACTGTGGACTCAAAAAAAAAACAGTTGGTACATATCATAAATGCAGTCTCGAGCACTCGGGCGCTTGTTCTTACCGTGACGGATATTCGGGGCAAGCTATTTTTGGAACAGCGGCGGTCGGCGAACATTGCGAGTGTGGGGAAGCTGCGCGACAAAAATAGAAAATGTACACATGAGACGCGGTGAGAGATTGGCGTCCAGACGCTGTTGGATAGCTCGGACCATCGAATAGTTGCACGAGGAACACATCTTGGGCAGGCGTCAAGCTATGGCACGCCTCACTCAGAGAGAGCGGTAGAAACAGAGTCAGTACAGCGCATTGCCCCGTTCAAGTTCCCACTAAGTAACGACGCGTCCCACATTCTGAGTTCGACCAGCCTTTTCCTTGAGCAAGAGGATGTTGTCATAACCACATATATTGTCCAAGTATTGCTATAATTTAAAGCGTCCGCGGCATATATTCTAAAGATCGTGATTAAAATCAGGGTATACTAAATCATTCGCTCCGCTCTCCCACAGTCAACATTAGCCACTCTCAAGCAATGGTAGCTTGTTTTGCTTTGGAACCTCCGAGAACTGATCCTGGGTGCACAGCTAGCGTGCAGTAAATGGCCAAGACTATCATCGCTCCGTCCAATACGTCTACAAGTATATTAGAAACACTGGATACAATCAACGAACTGGATGACTTACTGAATAAAACTTGGATCTTCATAATGGGTCCGTCCCATCCTCCTGATAGTTCGACGATACGGTAGATGGCACTAAATTAATACTAATCAGTCGTTGTTCTATGTCCGATAGCACGTAGAGCTGAGCGTACCGAATAAACATAAAAACGGTGCTCCCAATAACAGCCAATGTCAAGCGTTGGAGTTCGGGTGTAAACCTTCCAGAAAGTAGTTCCTGGCTTGAATCGCTTGGCTCATTGGTAGCAACCAGCCTGAAATCCCTTTGGGTACGTGTGGCCGCCCTATAGCGCACAAAGTACTCGGTGGCACACAGAGAAAATCCAACAATGATGACTAAAATTAACGACATTGTTAGCATGAAGTTTATCTACAGAATATTTGAACCTTACTAGCTTGTAAAGTGATTCCGGCCAAGACGATATTGCCACCCTTTGAATATATCCATTAGATATTAGTAGCCACGATGGAGCTTCAGTACGCACCAGATGAGCGCTAGATGTAGTCTTTGCACTTGCGGCAAGACCTCCACCGCTTCCTTGGACTAGAATAGAGATGACATCCTGTCGTTTGTGTCAGATGAGAGATTTTATAGGGGCATGGAAAAACTTACACATGATGTAAAAATTATCGTGTCTGCATTGAGATCGTTATCAGAAAACGCACATAGTCCAGAAAAATCCATCAGTACTCACAAAATCTAGGCTTAATTCGGCTGTATCTCTCTCCGAGTACGCGGATAAGTCGTCCAAATATCACAAAATTGGCCGCAAGGAGGGGCGTCGGTGCCAAAACAAGGACCGATGTCCTGTTGAAAAATTGAAGCGGTCATGCATGTACAAAAAAAGCGAACTCACTGTATCGTGTACGCCATCGTGTTTGTGGGGTGAAAGCTCGAATAGAACCGGGCTGCCCATCCCACCGTTTCCATGACCCCACAAAGGAACGCGGTGATAAGCATGAACCACGTTCGATATCTGATCGCTTGACCTAGGTGAAGAACTAATCCTGGTATTAGCGGACAGCAGTCGCACATTCTTCTTGGTTGACCTACCGGAGGCAGCACCAAATAGGACGACGAATACGATGGTGGCCGCTTTGGATGGTGTATAGCCGTAACGAGAGTCGTTAGGATCTGTTGAGTTGTAAAGCGAATGAGTAATAAAGCATCGCGAATCTGGTGGCAAGTTCTTACCGATATCGAAGACTCCAGACATGGTATCTTTGCAGGTGAGTGTCGAAATACGGTGAGTGTTGATTGGGGAGGTGGTGAAGATGGAAATTCCGCGACACTCTTTATACGATTTCTTAACATCTCGTCTCGGACACAATAACGCGCAACAAGTTTTATAGCCGAGTGATCGACGGTGTAGATCCTGCGGAGGCCTTGTATGAGTTTCCTGATCGAGTGTGCGCAGTGGTCCGTAGCAGTCCGTAGCCTTTTCTTGGCAATTTTGCACCGCTCAGAGAGCTCAAGGAAGCTGGTCCGCAGATGTGCGCAGGCGGGAACGTGTGAGGCATTTTGATACGCAGTGGCAGTGCTATCAAGATTCAATTGGGATGCTTTGTTTTGGGGTAACCCTGATCAGGCACACACGCCGCTTGCCGCATGCATCCAGGTTCAGCCTCGCTTAGCACGGGGCCCGCCCCCTTCATAGATGACGAAAGTAAATCCGAAGAAGAAAGCAGATACTCAAATGGCGCAGTCGATGCACTGCCCTTTCCCAAGAGGACCAAGGTCTCTATGCCGTCCGACCATCAACTCGGAAGTACTTCGAAGCTCAAACACACAGCGTCGCGATTGAAGGCGAACCTCGATCTTCTGCCAACTATGCCACTCGATATTGTATTCGAGGTGCGTAATCGTCCTTTGAGTAGCGAAAGAGCTCGTTCCCAACATGATCGAAACTCAGATCCTTGGATATCTGGCTCCCCGGGACTTGCTGACTATGTCAGAGATGAACAAGCTTTTCCGGCGTACCTTGCTATCTTCCCAGGCAAAATGGGTCTGGATGACCTCAAGAAAGCGTGCCGGTGGACCTGATTGTCCCAATGACTTCAACGAAGCACGTTGGGCGTCCCTCATCTTTGGGCGCAATTGCCAGGTAAGCACTTCTGTCAGACGGTGTGAACTTGCGGGTTTGATTGGTGCATTGGATGCAGAGCTGTAACAGTCCAAACATCAGAAAAGTCGATTTTTATATAAGACGTCGGGTATGTGTGCGCTGCAAGAAGATAAAGTAGGTTTCCAGCAGATAAGCGTGAAATGATTACTAAATTATCTTTTAGTCTCGTTGCGAAAACGAAGTTGTATAGATATTTTCCGGGCGCTGACAGATCTGTTCTCGAGCTTCTACCTTCCACACGTAGTGCGTATACTATTACAATCATCGGTTAATGTTCTCTAAAGCCCGCATCAGAAAATGGAACATCGTGGGCCAATAGTACACGGGCGTCTTGTCATTATTACTGGAAAGAAGACATTGACAACATGCTCCAGAGATTGTCCTTTTTGTCGACAAATATTATCAGGGATCTTCCGAACGCGAAGAATGATCTAGAGGTTTTCAAATCTGAGAGAATCGGTGATGTTGAAAGGATTCGAGCTGTAGGATGATATCTTTTTCTCAGAAAGTTACCGATCTCAGCTATATTCCAGGATATCCCCCGCTTGGAACAATGGGAAGTTGACACTCATCGCCAACGCATGCAAGATATCCAACTTATCTCAGAAAGGCGGAAACAACAGTGGGTTTCTTCTGCCAGCATGTGTACTATGCCGCTGCTAAATTGACACTACCTTTTAGAATCATTGTAAAGATGATTGAACTTGGCTACTGTAAGGTTGTTTCGGGGTGCGAGCGACGACTGGTGTGGCCGTCTTGAGGGATTCACGGAAATGTAAAGACTGTAGTGTAAT
>JAEKIV010000261.1:0-58001 GCA_016801325.1 Hypholoma fasciculare
CCCGTTTCACTCGCTCCACGCATACGGCCCTTCGTTGTGTTCCTCGTGCATGAGCGGCGTATGGAATCTCTATCCGCATGCCCCTGTCGCGCTGAGCGCAATGTTCTCAAGCCCTACGGTCGCAGATGTTATCTGGGCCGGTGGGGTTATTTTATTTCTGCTTCGCCGCGTCCGTTTATCCTCGCGCGCATTTCTATGCCTCCATGAACGATTCTACACGTCACTGCTCCCAGAGACGTGGTGTGCAGTGCAGCTCAGACACGATACGCCCCACGTCAGCTCGGTAAAGTAGGGAGAGTGCGTGTACCCGTCAGTGCCGCTTGCCCTGGACTGTACCTAAACGCTTGCGTGATAGATTTTCTCGAGGGTGAGCGGCTATCCGTAAACTGGGTTGCCTGCACTGACGAGAGATGCTGCTCAGTACTTACGTGCGATGCATGAAACTTGGTGGAAACGCGTATCCGGGAGGCATCCGGAGGTACGCTGCGGGACACTCCGGCATACCAGTAAGTCTGGTGCTCGTTCTGCTCGCTGGCCCGTCGAAAGTCAAATACGCAGGGCGTTCCGGTACACAGCCCATGAATAGTTAGGACTACCCCTGTCTGCGCTGGATATAACAGCGGCGCGCGCGCGCGTCGCGTGGTCAGTCAGGCCTCAGGTACTAAGAACGACGAAGGTGGCTGGGTTGGTCTGCTTAGTGCTACGTACGCAGAGCACCTCTTTCCCGCGTGCCGTGTATGCGCTGGGTGGCCGCTTCTTACGTCGGACATAGAGCAAGTGCGCCGCTACCGGCCGGTCGTCGCGCTGAGGGATACACTTTGACTACTCTCCCTCCTGACCGCGACGTCTATGCAATACGCGCCCTGCGGTGCAGGCAAGCTCGCCCGCCACCGCGCCTGATCGGCAGTACGTATAGGAGAAAGGAGTCGACCCTCTTATTAGTTAGCGTGTGTGAGCACGCAGTTTCCCTTGCATCTGTTAAAAAGACAAATAAACATTTCAAGCGACTCACCCGCGCGTCGGACGCGCCGCCTTGCTTCACTTTCATTGCTACGATCCATGTATCCACGCAATGTCAGCCCAGTATTCCCAGAGTGACATCCCGTGTCCATAAGCAATTATTTTCCGCCCAGAAAGCTCGGTTTCAGCTCACTTGCGACCACCGCTTAGCAGCTCGTTCATTTATATTATATTTGGCTCTGGATTATACGCTTTCAGGCTGCTGTGTACCTTTCGATATTCTCGTTATGCTGAGGAGAACAGTGGTTACGCACAAATGTTCACGATATTTCTAGAAGTTCAATTTGTCTTGTTCTTTGTTGTGCGCCCATGCGTCAGAAGCGAATATCACCGATTTATAAGTCGCGAAATCTGGTATCTCGTTTACTCATTTCTCAGCCTGTATTTTATGTACCAATATTATCTTATCATTCATTATCTATGCCGCTGTCTCTCAGCGTGGGCGTATATTCACTTCGTACCGCCAGGGCATTTCTCTCTCGCTTCCGCGATTCAGAACACAAGGCTGCGGTCCTCGTCATTCTTGATATACCGAGACGTTGTCAGCGCGCGTATATGTATTTGTCTTGTGCGTCAGCCACGTCCTTGCTCGCCCCGCCAAAGTTTCCCTCATGCTGCTGGGCTCGTATAGCAACGCATGCTATATATACATCTACAACTTGAAGCACGGATTAGTGCAATATAGATGAAACAGAGAGAACGTACGGGTAGTTCATCTCAACGGGTACTACTGGCATCTGCAAAGCGGTATAACTTGAGGCGATCGCGGGCGGCTGACATGGTTAATAGTTATCGATACATGATGGCTTGATTAATATGATTTACTCGCCAAATCAACCCGAACATCGGGAGAAGGCGTGACGGTGTGAGAGATGGACGATAGGCCCATCCGCGTGCTCACTCCGTCGGTATCAAATACTTTGCATTACCGCCCGCACACAAAACTACAACACACACTGGCGCGCAGGGTCAGATGAGGTCTCAGTGTTGTTGTCAGTTTTCCTGAGCACCAGTCGCGCAGAAACCTTTCTCGGCGCCTGCCTTACGAGTATTGCTCAAGAGAGCGACGACCGCATCGTGGCGCAAACGAGCGACCATACGCTTTGTTCGCTACTGCACACACGAAGATAATCAAAGAAGTAAAGAAGTTATGTACCTGTAGTTGAAATGAGTATCGTGGAGCACGACGACGTTCTGAACGTACCCAACAACGTTATCCGTATTCTTGAAAAGTAGACGTGGGCTTGTTATAAGCTAAAACGGAGCAACAAATATCGGTCAAGGGGGACAAGACAACGTCAACGGCTACACAATCAATCGTATATGTCGTTCGCTCCTACACGTACGAGGGTGATCGAGGCGCATACATGCAATGTACCTAGAGCTGAATGAGCACTTTGAAACAGTACGACGTGGTGAACGTACCATTATGTGGTCCTCGTAGTTGAAACAAACCTGAATGGGTCATTGGCAGGGGGAAAAGGTATTTTTCTACGCGTGAGTACCGACGTCAATGCTGTGGAATAAATCAAATGAGCAATGTTGAATCAAAAAAAACACATAAAGAAGTGGAATTGACTTACCGGTGGTGTCGCACGCCGAGCCTCCCGGAAAAGAGCCTCCAAAACTTCACTACTCGATCGAAGGGCATGGGTCTGAGCGGCAGTGATCTGTTCAAGAAGGATAAGTTCGCATTAGTTGGTAGAGACAGCGTCTACCTCAGTACCTCGATCGTAGCCCCTTCGTCATTTGTTGCACAATCGTTGCTGTACGTAGAATGGTGTCTTCCTTATCCATTGATCGATCCACGAGATTATATGCTAAAGAAGATGCCTGATCCTGCGTAAACAGAAAGTTTTGAGTAATTGGTACGAGGTGGAAGCAGGCCGGCCACCGGCCGCGTTCAGTACATGCACAAGCGGTCCTCAGAATGAAGACGTTAAGACATGCTGGATGTAGGGTGGGGCCGTTGTACAAGCCGGACGCACTTGGTCCAGACGTGCTTGCGTGGATGCTCGAGCCATGGAGCGAACACGATGTTGTGAAGGGTGAGCGCCGGGTGGACGTGCTGGAGACAGTAGACAAGGTCACTACGGAAGTGAAAACGGAGGTGCGACAGAAGAACATACGGCTACCAGTGTTGACTCTTGAACAGCGAGGAAGCGGGTCATTGGCCCATAGGGAGCGAGGGAGAGGTAGAGGTGGGCGTGCACTAGCACTGTTTACCGGGAGGCAGACATATCGGATGTAAAGGAAAGGGCGACCGCGGGAGGGAGACTCATACGGGCATGCGGAAGAAGGGAAAGAAGGCGTGCAGTGCTGTACGGGAGGCTCCTGGACGGCGAGGAGGCGGGTGGTGCGAGCAGCGGAGCAAGCTTAGTTGGGGGGACGTTGATGAGGTTCGGGGGCCAGGATACACGTGGGGCGGGAGGGTCGGCGGAACGAACGCGGGTGGTTTATGTGGACAATGAGCATGAGTAACAGCGACAAAGATGGTACGTACGAGGTAGTCAATGTTGAGTCAATGGCCAAAGAGAGACTCGTTGCTCGACGCTGGCGTGTTTTGTGAGAAGCTAATTGTCACGTGCGGGATGTCGGAAATCTCCAGATTGCATAATTATGCCGATTATGCCGATTATGAATTTAGCTCATAGTTATGCGACAAGTTAACATAATTAGGACTGAGCGAACATAATTAGATTAGTGCCATGCTAAATAGAGGACCTAATTAGATTTGTACCTATGCTAATTAGACGGTACAGATGCCTAATTAGAAACGCGACCGATAAATAGAGAGGGCGAGCGTAATACCAAAATATTAATCTCCCAAGCTATTTAGCTGTTCAACCCATTAGTTAGTTATTTAGTTAGTAGCTGAATTAACTTACTGGACACTGGCAGGAATTAATGGCGATAGCGCGAATTGAACGCACGACCACTACTACTTGACCTAGCCATTATACTCAGCAACATAATCCCCTACACAACACCGGCTTGTATTTAAATATACAGCGCATTAATATAGGTTGTATTACGTGTCGATATTGCTGCCCGTATAATTGCTACAAGGCGGATGCTTCGCACCTCAACGTTCAACCTTAATAATAAGCGCACCGAGGGCCACAGAAAATAGACACAGTGCATTATACATAGGCTCAAATCATACAGCCGAGCAATTTAAATAATCGGTCGATGTAATAAATAGTAAGTAAAGTGTCAAGTCCAGAATATTACAAGCAAAGCGGAATAGCGACACAAAAGAGCTCCAGTCACACCCAATTCAATGGCACAAATAGGAAATCAAAGCATAGTTAACCTTTATTGGATTGCTTGGTTGCGGCAGGGCGTCGACCGCGCTTAGGCCTAGTGTCAGCAGCCGGCTCTTCGGTGACAACCTCCTGGGTTGGGCGCTGAGATGCGGGGATAATGACAGCGTCATCCGGCCGAGTTCCCAAAGCCGCGTCAATAAGATTGGGGTCGGTAGAGGGCGCACCCTCTGCTATAATTGCTGCCTGTTTACGTGTGACCCTCGGCTTTGAAACGGGGGTTGGTTTCTTGGCAGGTGCTGGCTTTTTGGCGGCGGGGCCTGGCTTTTTGGTGGGGACAGCCGGTGTTTTGGCAACCGTGGCAATTGGGCGTGGTGCAGCTGCCGGCAATGTACTGGGTCCAGAAGCTGCTGGACGGTCGAGAGATTCTTCAAGATCAGAAGATTGCGATCCATCAGAATTGTTGCCAGATGTGGAAATTCCTTATAAGGAGGAGTGAGTACTATAATTAGATTCGCGTGGTTGATCTAAGACTTACTTCGACGCCTGATATCTGGTGGGGGCTCATCTGAGTCCGTTGAATTGTATGGGCTCGAGGGTTGAACGGAAGGCTGTACAGCAGGAGGCACTTCAGGTGGGGCTTAGTCGCCATAGATGTCATCGAAATCGTCGTGATCAGAAGGTGGTCCTGAATTTCCTGCGATGTCTGAATCTGTCAATAATGAACCAGTCCAGTGGTTAATAATAGCATCCAGATTTAAGTTAGTAGGTACGTTACCCTGCTGAGCTTGTGACCAAAGGCGGAGGCGTTTCATGTCTTCTGCAATCTTGTTTCCATCGACGTCTTCTCTGATTTCAATTGTCTCGGTGTTGTCGTCGCCTGGAGTGAGCCCTTTGCGCTGATTGTGATTGGCAAATAGCTCATGGTCCCATGTTCGCAGTAGAGCTTGGACCCATAGTGTCGAATCAGGCGAATGATGCAACTCGGTCAAGTGCCTTTTGTAATACAAAAAATCTGCTCCGTAGCGGATTTGTGTCTGCGGGCCGATACCATCATTCTCAAACCGGGTATCTTTCGATAGCATGAAGCACGCCTGTTATAATAAATTAATGTAAACTTTCCGACTTCGTAATCATATAGTTATTGTACACGTACAACAATGCTGGTCCAAGAGATGAGACCAAATGTCGTCTCAGAAGCAATGTCGGTTCTCAGGTATTGACTTGCCGAGCGCCCCACTGCGCGAGTGAGGTTTGTGGTTGCGCTTTTCCCAAATAGGGCTGTGCGTGCGAGCTGCGGTGATATGATGAATAGAATCAGTATAATATCTAATCGTGTCAAAAATAACGCACCCTGAAGAGACACGGATTGAGGAAGTAATTAGACGGATCAGAGGGATCGTCATTCAAGCAAAGAATGGGAGCCATGCTTGGGTACTCTGGGACCCCATCTTCGTCGATGCTATAACCAAGCATTCTTCGTATCTCCGGTATTGTGTCACGGGCAATATTTCCGCTCTCGTTCTTGAAATATTCAGCGGGCAAGCCGAAGATGGCGAAGGCAGATTCATATCGCATATTTGACAGCGTGTTTGAGCGGGCTGCCATTCCAGTAGAACGGAACTAATTTTATGAAGTTTATAAGTTTACAATTAAAGAGTCTGTGTAACAGTGACTTACGTGGAGAGTATACTTTTCGGAAAATTGATTCGAACAAGGAGAAAGTAGGAGATTGTGATACTGTGGCGGTATGCACTCATAGAGGTCGGCCGTGATTCCCAAGTCGTCGTTTCCCGGTACTGAGAAACGCTCCAAATCGTAAGCGTGGAAGGCGGGGCGCGGGGCTTTGAAGTGATCGGGCTCAAGGTACGGAGAATAAAACACACTAAAGTGACATCCTAATTTACCAACAAGCTTCGTGATTGTTGCTGCGTCCAGTTGAGCGGGGTCTTGGTGGCCTATCCGATCTGAGGCAAGCTTCAGCGCTCCAGATCGCGCTTTATTTGTTGCCCCAATAAACCGTAACTGTGCATCGGCAAGTTGAGTCTTCAACTTGAGAATCTCGGCATTGAGGAGTGACACCGTCTCCTGGCTCTGCATATATAGCTTTTAAATTTTGAATACAGTTAATTGAAACGAGAATCATTTATAATACTGTGATGTAACACGTACCATGTATATTTTTCTCGGGGAGTTTAACAGCTCCGCTGGTATATCAAATGAGGACGACGAGGCGGAGATGGATGGTGGATCACCCGCTACATTGTCGAGAGGGTCCGGGCGCAATGAGACAGCTCGACTGGAGAAACAAGCACAAGGGATGAATATTTAATATTAGAATATTGAAATATTATATCTAACCTGGAGGAGTTTGAGCCAACGGTGGGAGCACTGCTTGCCAGATTTCTGGCAGGTTGTCCAGAAGAGGGAGGGAGGCGACGGCGAGACATTTACGTGCTGAGGACGTGACATAAGAGAACTAGAATACAATGACGATTTAGCTGTCACTCACTGATGTCGACTTGAGTGTTCCGAACCGCGAGATATGAGGCAGAGGTATTGCTACAACTTCAGTCTTGCAGCATCTATTTAACTATTCGTCATTTTAATTTACAGCAGTAGGTAAATACAATTTTCGTGAAAATCCTGAAACCCCCCCGCAACTTCAACACTGAAACAATATCCTGAGGTGTGGAATGTCAGGATTAAAAGAGTGAGGTGGATCACCTATCATCGTGAATGAAGTGAAAACGGCCGATTCAGAGTGCGGATAATTTAAATTTAGCACAACAATTCAGACAATTGACATGTGTAAGTGTTATTAATAGTATACAAATACAACAACTAGATCTTGGCGTGATAGACGAGCTTTAGAGTCTGGAGTCGCATCCACATATCCTGGTCAATAAAATTGACAACAAGGTATTCCCCTTCGCGAGATAAACCATCTGCAGCCAGTAATGCGCCGCGGATGATTGAATTCGTGTCAATGAAAAGACTGGCGCTTCTTGCACGTGGATGAACTCGTGTGAAACGCATTTCCTTGTCTCGTCGACAGTTCATTGCTGCTCGTGGGACATCAAAGGGGAGGACGAGGGCCATGTGATACTCCTTGTTGTCGTACTTGATTTGCAGCATGTATAGTATCTGCACAAAAATGCATTGATCACCGTGGACTTTGACAAGCGCATAATCATATCTTGGCTTGTGATGAAAATTTGGGCTTGCGCGGAGAATATTTGTGTCTGTTGACCACTTAACCACAGATTGAAAAGAGGTTTTCAGAGACTGAAAGGGTACAATCTATATATAAACATTCCGTGAGTGAGCACATGAATCCGTTAATAATAATAAGCTATCTGTAATTCACCGTGTCTGAGGCTCGTAAGGCCACTCGTGCAACGTTTAATTGATTCATAAGTGCCGCTGATAGTTTCGTCCTAATGTTCCTGAAGGCTCGATCACTTGAGTGGGCCGTTTCAAGTTCAGCAAGCGAACACGGAGGACGCAGAGAGGCATGAATAACACGCGGCGACGAAGCTGGTTCAGAATCTGATTCGGACAAATCTGAGCTGCCAGATTCAGATTCAGACTCATCTACTGCTTTATTTTTCAGCTCCACGCCCGTGTTATTTTGGCGACGGGCGTCATATGCATCTATTTCTGTACGGATCATTGTAGACACAATGTCCATTTCGCTAACACGAAGAACCTAATAGAAAAATGGAATTAGTAACTAAGTGACGTGCGGTGATAATTAAATTATATTATAGTAAGAGTACGGACCTGCTTGGCTACGTCTTTGAAGTTTGTATGCCTCTGGTAATATTTTTTGAGCGGACCATTTGCTTTCTCGCTTGGTTTCGTGTTGTAATTTCTTGTGGCTCCTTTATTACGAATATCATCAAACATATGTTCGTGTGTATGCGCCTTGGGGAAGTTCCATTTTTTGTCGGGGTGCACGTCCTTGTACTCCTGAACAGTAGTTTACAGACCTCATATCAATAATTTTAATATAATTAAAGATACAGTTTCAACGTACTCGTAGAAGCTTCCCAAATATTTTGAGCTCTTTTTCGCCTGCAGCGATGGTCGATTCCGTGTGAACAGTAAGGCTAGTACACATGTCCAGCTCCAAATAACTGCGAATGAGTTTCATCAGAATATAACCGCGTTTTGAATCATTGTTTTCATGAAGAACATGTTGAGCCGCGAATAATATGACCTATTATAATTTTAATGCATAATAATATGTCAGAGAACAATAATATTATGAACTATAAAATATTAGAGCTTGCCTTCGAAAGGTCTTCATATTTTGTACCATCCGCAAATTCTCCTGTAGTCCTGAGGCTTGTGAAATGATTGAGTCCGCTCCACGAAGGAATATTAGAAAGACTGGTTTAAATATTGATACAAAGTTCGTTTAAATGGAAACAATAATTGTAACTTACGCCTCATCGATGGAAATTGCCATCTTGCGCCCGGGTGAGTCCTCAATGACACTCTTCAGTTCCTCTAGCAAGTGATCAGAGAATAAGCCTCCGTGATATGCATGTAGACGATCCCACGACACAGCATTGTAGACGTCTATTCCCTTCAAGCTCCAAAACATGTTCTGTCAATGAAAAGGAATGAGATCATTAAGTGGTAGTTAATGCGATGAAAACATATAAATATTTAGAGTAAATAACGAACTTCAACTTCACGTAGTCCATTTTCCTTTAGCAGGGCTTCTCCACTGCTTCCACCCATTGCGTGAGCTCGGGTGTAGACATCACGCATTGAAGTATTAGTACGTAAAACACGTTTGTTGGCTTCTTGGGGAAGATGGGCCAAAATGTCATCCTTTTTTATGAGACAAGTAGGACACGGGTGGCCACTAGTTCCACCTCGTATGCAGACAATCATTGCCCTATAATTTATTGCTTATGAGTAAGATTCAAATATTACTGTTATAATTTGCGAATCACGTACTGCTCTTCGTAATCAGCGGATATAAATAAAACGCGAGGAAAAATCTGGCGCGTTATCTGATCTCCGCAGACCACAGAAGTTCCCATTTCTGTATATTCTTTGATTGACTGGACAATCTCATAGAATGCCGTATGCCAAACCGTTCGTTTGGTATTGACAAAATCTGTTTTTCCGGTGTTTCTTGCATCCTCACGAGCCTCTGGCTGATAATATTAATACAACACTATTGAGCAATTATTCAGGTAATATTTAAATTAAAGACGCTTACAATTGGAAGCCATCCAACCAGTCGCCCTCCTCCAGGGCCCTCGCCATTCCTGATTGCAACAGGAAGGTTGGCGCAACGAGCAACAACAGGGTATCCCTTCTCTGTCCCAAATGAAGAGAGACGAGTCTTATCGGCATAGAGAATAATAAAAAACGGCGACGCGCTCTGTGGAAGATCATCCTAATAATTTATGTTGGATCCGGAGAGTTAATAAATAAATTTGTAAGTGAATATTATTGTTACCTGGGTGTTCCACCACAGATTAGCCGTCCAAGGCTCATCAATGAAGCGCTCAAATATTTGCCCGTTGAATTTGAACAGCCTCTGAGCTTCCCACTGGAATTCAGGGATCAATGCAGGATCCATGAGAAGTTCCCGGCACCAGTCCCAGAGTGGCCTCAGCCACACATCATACTCCAATATCTCATTTCTGTACGGCACAGAAATAGTCTTCTTTCGAAACTAATAAATATCCCAACGTGATAAATAGATATACAGATATATTAGAATGTATGTTGTTACGTACACTTGTTATGCGCGTTTGGATCGCGTGGTTCCAGATATGAGTCAGATCTGCTGCATTGTGGATGGTGAGCCTGTCATCGGATACGTCTAAGTTGTTTTCGTGATTGATAGGGTTCGCTATCCAGAAGACTGATAAAATTCTTTCGATTTGTTCTTTGTTTAGATGTCCGTCAAGCATGACCTCTGCGAGCTCGAAATCGGTTCGCGTGGGAAATGGGTGCCATGGGCGCTTATCAGGATTCGGTCCAGGAGGCTTCGATTGAGAGTCTAAATCCGAATCGTGCAACATGGTTGGTGGATTTACTTCAGGAGAATTGCAATAATAATCAAAGGTATAGATGTCGGGCTGTCGTTCCACCGATGGATGGTAGACAATCTTGATATCATTCAGACCTTGGTTTGCATCTCCTCGCGCGTCTTCTGAAACGGGATGAAAATCATCTTCGGCAGCGTCGAGCTGCGGTTCATCTGAATCGTCTAATTTGAAATTAAATTAGGCATCCATACAACGAAGATATAATAATCATTACTGACCGTCGAATGTGGCATCTTCAAATCCCATTATTTCCTCATCGCCACTGCTTTGTTCACCACGATTGAGTCGGGTACGCCCAGTCTGAATCCAGGATTCAGAAATTTGTTCTAACACAAGGTCAGTATGTCAGAAGTAGGTAATACTAATAGATATTCTTGAGGCTCACCCGTTTCAGCGTCTGAATCATCAGCTTGCGTGTCGATCTCATATGTGGGGCGCTGTTTGCAAAATCGTGTTTCGTGGGACGTAACACCTCTTGCACTGAACTGCTTGCCGCAGTAACGGCAGTTTCGAGAGGCTGAGGGTACTCGGTTGGACATGTTATGGACTTTATGCAAAGTGTTATTGAACTTATGTATCAACGAGGTCGTTTTATACTTACTCAGTAGTCGTATGAACTCTTGATATGCCGCTAGGCAATTTATGATTAGCTTTATTTCAGACACAATGAATATGTACTAAATGCATATGAACAATGATTATCCAACCCTTCTTTACTTCTAGTTTAATAACAGACAGCGACGTCAGAACCTTACTAGTAGACCTACCAGAATGCACTCATTTTCATTCACTTCTGGCTGTATTTATTCTGTCGTGTTACCTAGACCTAGTTTGACCGGTGTGATGTTATTTTATGGCATATTTAAATTTACAGCATTGATTTGTTCAACCCATGATTACCATGTCGTATCAGACTGATGAATACCACAACTTAAATGTTTGCTATAAGCACCACAACAGCTGCAGATATACAACCAATCAGACCCCGACGTATGAATAGTATTAAGCGCTCGTGACCTTCCTACTTTGGGCACATTCAGATTGACAATCAATCGATTAAGCGCCATTCCAGGTGTATCATAATAAGGCATATCATAATATTTAGATGTCGATGAACCATTTCCAACTGCTATAGCTCGCTATTAGTTAGATTCTGTCCTGTGTCTGTCAAATTCAAATTTGATGTGTCTACAACTGCGACCGCTGACTGAATTCTAGACTGCGATCAGTGTTAATACAATGTAAGTCTACAATATTAGCTCAATTCAGGCCGTAAAAGATGTTATCAATCTATTCTTTATACAGCTTCTATCATGATCTTAGTCTACTGTAACAATTAGAACATGTTGAATGTCAAATAAATCAATTCTCGAAATACTAAAAAGCGCGCTGCCCGACGAACTCCTTAATATTAGGATGCTACTCCAATTTAGGATTTGCATCATTAGCGAATTAAAGCGCACGTATGTATGAGTGTGCACGGTACAAAATATGCGTGCGTGCGTGCGTGCGTGTGCGCATGCGTGCAGTAATGTCTGTGCATGGTACACGCGCGAATATCTCACCACGTAATAATTAGTCATTTTTAATTTAAATACACGCGCCCCGTCGTCATTCGGTTTGTTTCGCAACGTGAGTCGGCATCTGCTGCTACATCATTATGCATGCAGCATCCATGCTACTTGTTATATAATAATGGCGGTGTTGTCGACGCCTATTTCGCGTGAGCTCGGTCATTTTATGTACAGTCTGAGTATTGAACAAAAGAGGCTGTATTATTTACCGGCTGATATGGTGCATTTTAATTTTCCTTTACGTTTTCTGAAACCGACATGCTGTTGATGTGCGTCCGGAGTGCATCCTGATCAGACTCCCGGTGTGTACCATGCCTGTGCATGTGTATTGTCAGCGCGGCCACTTCCCGCTGACGATTCTAATTAGCCGAACACCATCTATGCATTGACATAATATTGACGACATACATACATACATACACACTACCTCATGATACAACATGACCTTTTAATGCCCGAAATTAATTCATTTAATGTCTCGATTGAAACATGTGTGTAACGATGCCTTTGTGATAAAAAGCTGTCAATAAATCAGCACTGGAAGCACATCACTCCCACCGCGATAAAATATCAATATGTATCATCGTCGAGGATTGGTCCGGGAGCCTTCCGTGTATCCCATTCGCCTCCCGCCCCTCGCTAAACCCACTCCTGGACCTTCGACAAATATCTCGACGGCCACGGCTCCCAACTCCCCTGAGCCCCTGGACTCCGACGGGGCAACTACTCCACGCCGGCGAAATAGTGCTGTTGGAGATGGTTTGGGCTCTGCGGGATCTCTCGCTGAGGTGCTTGATGTCAAACACCTATACGAGGTAATATTTATTACCTATATGTACCTCGTCCTCGCCGATTAATATCTCACGCTCTCTCATTTTATTGCTCTAGATGCTTATGCGGGCGCAGAGGGACATTTCTCAATTGATGGCCGAGATCAAGATTTTAAAGGCGGAAATTGCGGAGATAAAGCAGGCGCATTGCGAGGCCGTCGATTCAGAGACCGTAGACTAGTGGGACTGTCCGATTCAGATGATTGATCTAACAGGACACATGATCTGTGTTTACCTACTAGTTTGCCTGTTTGTGTCTTTTATTTTGATAACATGCCCACTTGCTTCACCTCAAGTTGTTCCCCATGCGTTTTTAGACCTTCACCGTGGCATTAACAGCATCAACTGCCACCACAAAATGAGAGAGTGCAATAATTATTAATAGAAAATCTAATTATATGAGCTGCCTGCGTGATTAGGACTGGCATGCTCTAATTAGACCCCGTGTAAAATAATTAGCAAGCGATGTCATAATTATTGTCCTAATCATGAGAAAATGGCCCCTAATTAGGCAAATTTATAATTATGCACATTTCAAAATTCCGACAGACATCGGGCCGCGCCTACCCGCATTAGGCTCGCCGCCAGTGCCCCTGGATGTCTGCCAATGCTCTCGCTCGTCTCACAAGCTGTGAATAGCTTGTCCATCTATATTTGATCTGCTGTCCGGGTGGAAATGAGGTGCAGTGCTTCACACACGAGTACACGCGTGTACGCACACGGATTCGCGCTGGCTAAGCGGCCGCCGGCGCCAAAGCGGCGCGCACGGTCCAATGACCATACTGTCAAGACTTTTTGCTGCTTACAGAAAAGATAAGTGGATCTATTTCTAACTTCATTATCGACTTATTCACACCTCAGGTCCTCACAGGCAGCGCACGCTATCAAGACGCGCCTACCACAGCCCTCCTTTCGCCCAAAGTCACAACAAAAATCTCGCATAAATTCTGAAGATTGTTCAACGGCGCCCTCACGGACCACATACCCAAATACTGTTTCTATTTGGTTTCTATGCTAATACGCGGCTCTGGGAAGGACGCGTGCCAATCCGCGAGCTTCATGAACGTCGGTATATAAATACACTACGTACCAGAATAATACTTAATCCATTCTTGTATAGTGACATTAACGTCCGAAAACAATGGTATCCGTCCAATCATCGCACCGCGCGTCTTCCATCGAAAGTACGCCGGCGGCCGGATTCCTTGTTTGCTATCATCTGCTGTGGGCATGCTATCTCTTTCCACCCGCTACCACATAGAATATTTATCCCCCAAGCTCTATCTGTCCGCCGGGACCTCGTAAGACATGCGTAAACAGACTCAATGTGTGTACATCATGATGGAACATTTCTTTGCACAGATCCGCGTGCTGCACGTTTCTTTCCGTGTTATTTTGGCGTACGAATTCCCGGTGGCTGTACGGGCGTCTTGGGGCCGTTGGTGAGCCTAGAGGCACATTTTATTTCGACACTAAAACATGTCAGCGTTAGCATTTTATTTGATTATTCAGGCTCCTACAGATTTAGGGGCTGCAATCCTGTTTTCTAGAAAACTCCTACTGCGATGGAACTCTGTGTGCATTGACATATGTGCGCTCCTTAGATTGTTGAAAGAAAGATAGAGCCCAAATTGCTCAAACCAATACAATACATAGAACAGAGCACAGTAAATAAGTGTCATAGGAGAGTTTTTGTGTGTATGTATTACTTCCTTCTGCTAACACGCCGGGGTAAACGGGAATTGAAGGGTGCCTTGGACAAGCTTTTCCTTGAGATATTTTCCATCCTTGGTGGTGTCTGCTCTTCCAGTTGAGCCTTAGCATTCCTGGTCGCTGCTTCCTCACATGCTATTTGATCCAGGATTCCATTGATATCATGTCTCTTGCCAAGATCATCTATGTTCCGATATGAGTCATCCTCATGCAAACTACACACAACCAAATTGAGCTGGTGGCGATACAACTCTCCACTATCACCAAAGTCCTAAAGGCAGTGAATTGAGCATGAGGCACAGTAAATATATTCTCCCAATGGCGCACCATCTTGTGAACAATATCAACATACTCTGAACGATGATTTGCAAAACCCAGACAGTTGGATGGTTGAAATGTATAAAGTGCATCCCGCAATTGAGGAGTGCATCTGGCCTGACTTAGATATCTGTTAAGATACCAAAAATCTGCACAAAAATATTATGAGATTGTTTAGGCATGTTAATGAAGGAAGCAATGTATGGCCTTTCCTCCGGCTCAAATATTTTATTGCAAGCTGCTCGCACCAGAGGCCCTTATCAATGTAGTACTGCTGAGCGCGTGATTGATCTAGCAAGAAATCGGGGAGCGAAGCATGTAGAAAGGTGATGTCATCTTCATCATATGAAACAACAGATGTCAAGTCCCCAAAAGCAACAGTGATATCATCATTTGTAATATCTAGAGTGTTGCAGATGTCAAATTTGTGTGCGCCACCAAACATACTTGCAGCCAGAATTTCAGTAGCACAAGTGAAATCATGAACCTGCAAGAAGATATGTTGATAAAGGGCATCAAGTTGTGCAAAAGGTGTCAGTTCCCCAGCAGGCCAAAGTCCACGAACAATTTCTAGCTGCTGGACAGGATGGAGGCGCGGCAAAGAGATGAATTTGATGACAACAGATGCATAAATGAATTGATTGGATGATTTTTCAACAATTTCCTGAAGGAGCAATGGTGTGGGCCACTCAGGTTGAATTGAGGTTCTGAAGGGATGAGTTCTTTTGATTTTGGAAAAGGAATCATCAAGAAAGAGCTGGATGTCGTCAGCCGCGCGATAATCAGTGTCGAGAGGTAGTCTCCGAAGGATGCCATCAACTTTGGGTTCATCAAAAGCCATTTTGAGCTGCGATTCTATTCGACTTGCAAATATCACAATCAATGGCACCGATTTTTCTGAGACAAAGTGAGCAATGGTGTGGATAACATTGACCTGATTGTCATCTCCACTACATTCATCTACACTGTCAACCAGGAAAACAATGGGTTTCTGAAGTGGAGATTCTTTGTGGAACTGTTTCAGTGATTCAAAGATGAGAACCTTAAATTGAGTCTCGAGTGATTGTTGGAAAATGAGGGGATTGGACTGTATTTTTGGCGTAATTATGGAATCAAGAGCGGGTATGGATTGTATGAGTTGATATGCAAGGGTGGCGACAACAGGTTTAAAGGTGTTCCGAGTCGGATCCGTGCGGAAGAAGAAGAATGAGACAATCACAATATCCTTTTCAACGCAGAGCTCAACAACTGAGCGACCTATAGCGGATTTTCCGGCCCCAGCAGTGCCATTGATCCATAAGATCCACTGAAGTCTCGCAGTCATCAATAGCACCCAGTCCATTATGACGTTCAAAATCGCGGTGCGAGTGTTAGGGGCCGTCTAGAGTAAAATATTGGCCTCAGTTTCTATGCTGGAGAAACAATCAAGCATTGCGCACCATCAGCATCGCTGCAGTTGTGAGCTGGCTGAGTAGAGGCGCTCTGCACAAAGTGGCCGCCCTGAATAAGGATGTTGCTTCCAGGTCCCGTCTGTATCACGCCGCCTGTCTGCTGGATTCTGGCTTTAGAGGTAGACATAAAACTAAGGTTGATGTAGAGGTTGGTTACGAAGGGCGAACAGAAAGTGGGTGAGAGTTGGCCACATGCACGAGGCAGTGTTCATATCCCATGTCCTCCTCGTGTGTGCCCTACGGCCGAGTGTCAATTATAGGACACTTCGGCTTAGATTCTCACTGTCAATGAATTGTATTTTTATAAAGTGATATCGTACACAGTTGATTTGCCTCACGGATTTCAGTCTCCCCTCAGTGGCACAACAATGTATATCTCTTGCAAATCCCAGCGTAAGACTTCGTCTTAGTTAGTATAACTACTTCTCTGAAGCAAAACACGTAGAATACTTGTTCGTCTGAGGAGCGCACAGCCTCGTATCAGAATACATACACTTGCTGTACTTGTTTCTAAAATAGAAGGAACACCGCCGGGCGTGGCATTCGGAGGTAGAAAAAGATTACAAGATATCAGCCGTCACTGATTTGATTTCGGTATCGTTTGGACCGTTTGTGTTCTCCTGTACCAGCCCAGAGTCCCTGTACAGATGCGAATGCGAGACGTGGAGTGGAGGCGGACGACGCTTGTCCACCAGGGTACGACAAACGTAGAGCGCCACGGACTAGAGAATGGAATGGTCTATATTTACTTAGAGCGGCGAGGAGCTGTGCATCAAGATAGTATGCCACATGTCACTCGAATTTGTTCAAACCTGACAGGGAGGCTATGTTGACGTTGCGCACAGTTCAAAAGTGGCTGGATACAGGAGCGCAGCCGCCGCCGAGCGTTCTGTGCAATCGTGGATCAGCTGGATGCCCGCGTGCTAAGAAGATGTAAACGCACGCATGGGATGATGCGAGAACTGGAAAGGCGTCTACGGGATCTTTACCTGACGCGGCTGCTCCGATTACGAAGTTTGGAAGGCGGTGCCCTACAAGAGCGCAGCATCGTGATTCACTGCCTGTGATCTATCGTTTTAGCGGTGCAGTCATGTCTTCAGAGCCGGGATGTTGGATGCACTTAGCCCGAAAGCGAACGGTGTCGATGGGTGTAAGGTCGGCCGTACGTCACGTACGTGTAATTCGGAATCGTCTCGGCACGCACGGCGTAAGTAGCAGATATAATGGCCTGAAACCCGGTGAGGGCTAACCTGACTTCGAAATATGTACGTACCATGTATATTTTGATTCGACAGGTCTGGATGTGGGCGCTACCTCAGCGGAAGAATGCCGAATGGTTATCTGTATGATATATTCACGGCTAGGGACCGGCCTCCCCGCGAGTTGGATGATAATTCGTCGAGGGAGATGACGTACAAGCTGGCCGCGCTATCGACCGCTCAGCGCGACGGTAACGTTTGTGCGATGCAGGACGGCGACGGCAGAGCGGAGCGAGTAGCCGAGGAGAGACGGCGCGGGATGTAGTATGGAGTAGGACGTAGATGGGTGTAAGACGTGCGCGTTGTGCACCACTGTGCATAGTACGGTAACTCGTGAGAATGAAAAGCAGCTTCGAAAGGAGAGCACGTACGTATAACCTTGATAGATTACTTTCACGGGAAACAGACGCACAGAAGGGTGGCGGAACGGGGAAGGGGACATGCATGGACGTTGAAGAGGGTGAATATGGGCGCTGGCCGGTGAGTTTGACTTGGAAAGTGACGGAGCAGATAGGCGCGCACGTACGCTGACATTTATTAGAGACCGGCAGCACGCGCTCGCACTGCGAAGAAACGTGCTAGAGATGCAGGTGTATGGTCAGAGTGAGTCAACGCGACTTTAGCTGGGAGAAGTGAGGTGGGCGTGATCGTGAATGCACACAGTTTCATTGTGCAGTAAAAGAAGCACATAACCAGCGACATATTGTTTATGGCAACTCATGCACACTAGAACTGCACCGCGGCTTGGAAAATGCTCGCGCGGGAGTCGAAGGCCCAAATTCTTCGTATGGCACAACAGGAAATGCAGCGCCGGAAGGACGGCGAATGTGGTTTGGAGGTGTTCGTCGAAATGTCGGGTTCGCTCAAGGTTCGCTCGAACTTCGTACGCGTCAGCGACACGCGTCCGTCGCGTGCGTTAGTTGATGCGTGCCAAATTCGGCTCGCCGTCGGCTCAGCCGCTCTTCTGAGTCTTGCCTCCGACCTCCTCCTGTCGAGCAGCGTGTCCTTCAGGCTCTCGAGTCTCCATTCCCAGCTCTCGGAATTAGAGCCCTATATTTTCGAGATTATTTTTATCCATGCGCAAGGCGGTTCGCGTTGTGTCTGTTGAGCTTAGGGCGCGTCCACGTTCTTCATTTACGCTGGAGAAGATATAGGGAGTGTAGGACGGCGACATATTGAATACACGGATTTTCGAGGCGAGTACGCGAGAAGACCGTGAAGCTATGGATACTGCAATTTCCAAAGACAGCGCACAACGTACCCGTCATCGAACAGGTACGCTACTTTCCCTGCCCGTATCCGCAGCCACTCTCATTACCCACTCTCTCAGCTACCAGAGCACAACCAAGCGCGTTCCCTCTCCCTCGCTTCGCAGCGAACGCTAACCTGAAACACCTCGTTGTCACTTGCGTGTCGCAGAACACCTCTCCGCCTCCATCCCATCTCCTGTCTCGCAGAAGCAACATTCCGCGAATACCTAAGCTCTTCGAAAAACCCTGTCCCTTCCACTGCGTCATACCCACGGCTGGTTTGCACATCGTACACACCCATGGCACCCCTCCCATATCTCGCTCCCCTCGCTCCCGCCCCCTGCGCCGATGGCGCGCTTCCTCACCAGCCGATCCCTTCGGGCTATGTGTGACGTGGTATGCGTCCACTCTCACTCACTCACAGAACACATCGCTGAGACTCCTGAGGAGCGTAAATCAGCCAACTCTCAATACCACCCTCATTCTCGATCGCTTTTCTGTCCGCGCCGAAGACTTGTAAGCTCATCCGCGCCGCGCTCCCGCCTGTCTCGCCCCATCACCACGCTCCTCATCTCCACACCACCTAACACACATATATGCACCTTCTCCGCCCCCACATCAGCCGCCTCCATAAACCTGCTGTCATCTGGGCGAGCTCATCGCTCCGCCTTAAACATAATGAATTGAAAGCTTCTGTGAGCGGGTCACCGACGCCGTGCACACATCCAGCCCATTGCGGAGTATGAGCTCCTGCTCCCCGAAACTGTCTCTCTATACCACGAACGCAGCGCTCCGCGTGTAAAACGCACCGTCGAGCCCGCCGAATTTCCCCATGAGATGGTATAACGATCACCGCGACGCGTATCTGCTTGTCAGTCGACTCCTGCGGGTCTGAAACATTTTCATACCCGTGTCTTCCACGCTTCGCTTGCTCCCCGCATGGGGACTTCACACTCACTCTTCTCCACTATCACGCTTTTTCCACGCCACGCGCAATAATCTCCCGTTTCTGAGCGCGTACACCCCCAAGCTCTGATGGTCTTTCATGTTTTCAGCCGAGTCGCGCGCGTGTGCTTTTCTAGATCTCTGGGTAAAATGCACGCTGCTTCCAGATGTGCATCGCGCGGCATTTTCATTGGCACACTCTGAATTTCACCTTGCTGTTTAGCGTATGTGAATGTGCATGTGTTCTAATATTTTTTTCACCGATGCATTTTAGTAGGTGCATAACACTACGCTCACGACGCGGTGAAACGTTGGAGAGCTGTCCGTCTTCACTTCTGTCTGTACGCTTCACGCCGTTCCCCGCCTCGCAGTTCCGGTAATAGTGCGTCTGCCAATCAAGTCCTGCGTTGATACCCTTAGCGTATTCCAGCTGCTGTCGCTCTCTGACGCATGCTCGTCTAGACCTCATTTGGCGCATATATGAGCATGAGATAATGTCAGTTGAGACAACGTGAACGTACGGGGGAGTTCATGCCGACACTATGAGGTGGCCACAACACTTTTAGATTTAAGCGCTCGTGCGTTGTTGACTGCATGATCGCTGAGCGCTGATCGATGATCCGTTGCCGCGTCGCTCCGATAACGCATAGGCTGCAGGAGAATATTATCCCGAACTGGGTAAGTCATTGAACGCATGAATCAGGGTAATTATATTGTAATACTGAAGTCTAAGCTCACCGCTCTTAGAGTACATGTTCACTTAAAATTTAAATATGGACCCGAACTCAGCGGAACAACCTAATGCGTTCTATGTATCAGATTAACAGCTCGGATTCAGCCAAGTCGCGGAAGAACAAACAGAATGTCGCACGAGCTGTCCCCGCCGTCGACCACTCAGCTCAGTGGCTATTTTCTTGTAGAATTTCCTGATCACTAGAATGGCCTTCTCCGCGCCCACGGGCTAAGCCTCGAGCCCGGTGATGGGCGATGTAGATTCAGAGAAACATCAACGTCCAGACCATAGCGGAGCGCGCAGCGACCTCCGCCCAGTACGCACGATGGCTCTTTTCAGTAAGGCGTGATGTGCGTTCTAGGCACTAAGTCGAGATTCCGGAGTCTAGAAGAGGGACACGCAGAGCGCAAAATTGAAAGAGAAGAACATGGGGGGAGACCGTGATTTCGAATGGGGACCGAGGGAGGCTGCGACTGGAATCTTCCACGGCAGAGATGGACGTCAGTGTAAGGGTGGGGATCAGTGCAGGGGAGTACACACGCATCCGAGAAATTCGGTGAGGCATACTTCGGTTGTGAACGCGGAGAACTAGAACGGTACGTCAGCGGAGAGAGTTGCAGAAGAGGGAGGACTGGAAACGTACGCGGGAGCCTATGGCGAAAGCGGTTGTAGCGCGCGATTACGTAGAAAAAGAGAGGTCGACGGACGGGAGGGCATGGTAGGAATCAGCGCGGCGTGCAAAATTGCTGCCTGAGTGGGGCAGGTACTAATTAATAATTATTCATAGAGCATTGAAGAGGGACGTCGAGAGGGGCTGGATATGATATCGATACAAAAGAATGGTTCGAACCAAGTTTGAACTCCACTTTCTGGACGCGTCGCGTTCGTCACGTGTAGCTCGGCAGGTCACACGCCTGCCAAATTTGAAATCAACGGTCCGGCTCGTCTTTTCCTGTTCAACTTCCCGGGAAAACTTGACGGTTTCGGCGGCTCCGGGTCACGCCGGTCACGCCGTTTGCCCTTATTTACAGTGTTATTTAAAGGCTCTTTTTTTCTGTTTTTTTCTTGTATTATTTTCCACTATTTTTATGCATTAATTAATCCGTTAATTTAATCGTTATTTTGGTTTGAAATTAAGCATTAAATTAAGCATTAACTTTAACTTTAAATTGTGCATTAACTTTACCTTTAAAGTAGTCTTTTATTTCGTGCGTCATTTATTACTTTACTTTTCCGTTTACTTTCTGCATCGTCGCGCCTTGCATGCCACTATGATTTGGCTTCGTCAACCACTGCGATGCGTCCGCTACTCCCGCCGCCGTAATTGCTGCAAATAGGGCGCATGCTTGCTGCAGAATTTCCATCGAATCCCGGCTTGCGATCTGTATCGGATTCCTCAAATATTGATGGAGATTCGAATTGATGGCAACTATCCTACCCCGGTTCCCATCAAATTGATGGTTTGACATGGTATACCAAGGTGGATGTGATATATTTCGTTTTGACAGAACAAGGTCTACGTATTCATGGTTTCGAATACGAGCTGCGGCCAGAGAAAGAGAAACTCGGAAAACCCCAAGGTCTGAAATATTTGTCCTAAAAGCTGAGCGAATGATAATACAAGACCGATACCATTCGTCGATAAAAGATTCCGTCCAACCGTTGAGTGCGTTCAATATATCAATGATGATGCCAACGACAGACCCGGCTATTATTCCTCCGGAATTTGAGCTCCACTGGATTTACTTATCTTAATAGAATGGAGCGAGGAAAGATACACGCTGCGTCTTGAGTGCCAGCTGCACTACCAATAGAAACTGAAGATTTCTGCGTTTCACAGGAGAAATTTAGTGATTAGACCCGTGTTTTCAGGCAGACAGCATGGTACCTAGTAGTGGTAACTCAGATGCCGACTTAACCACCCAACCCATACATGCGGTCGTACGACCAAAAATTACTAATACATGTTTAATCAGCGGACACTCCCCCGGTAAGACGTCGAGGCAGCAGTAAGCTTGTCTACTTCTAAAGGATAATACTCCTTAAATTTATACTGTAATGAAAGCTGCGGCACAGAAGAAGTAAAAGATGTCTTCCATGTTTTAGAGAGACCCATAACGTATTATATGAGCTAGATGTAGTACCCCACGCACACGCATGCGCCCAGATGCACCCACCACGCCCGGTGGGGATGCCGCCCTCGGCACCCGGGCATGTGCGTGCGTACACGCGCTGCCTGCCCACGGCGGAAATACCTTCGTGCATTTCGAAGGGTGTTTTATCACTAGAAAATACAGTCCGCTGATCCAGATTCCAAGCCCGGAGTGGACATGTTAGCAAAGCATCATATGTGAGTTCGCTCATCGACGACGGTCATTTTCTTCATCCAATTGACCTTACCAATCTCCACAGCCAGAGGAATCCACCGTACAACTTATGGCGGAAAACATCACTTTCCAATCTTTGTAAGTTACACAAATTTTTTAGGGGTTCATATATTCATATTGGTATCACAAATTCTCTAAGAAGTACAAAGAGGGTCATATATTTGCAGGCTCTGTGTCAAAAGTATGCTATTCGAGTCCGCGGACGGAATAAAGCGGACTATATCGAAGCCATTCTCAATTCCTATGCACAAAATGGAGGAGCGCTAATGTGCGTACTCATCATTCGTTCGAACTTTGAACTGTCTATTTATACTGAGCTAGTGAGTTCGAACCAATAACGCAACCGCAACCCAGTTATATGAGAAGACATAAAGGACCTCGGCCAACCCCTTCGCCCCAAAAAAACTCAAAGCGCTCAACTAAGAGGTGGGAGGCTTTGAACGACGGCATAACGTCTGGTACCGCGTCGGAGCAATACCAAAAAACGCGGCTGTCTGTGAAATGGGTGAATGAGTTTATGAAAAGGCCAAGTTGTTGATTTACCTAATAAATTGGATTCCAGGCCACCGATCTTCTAGAAATGGACAAGAAAATCAATGAGCCGTCGGGTTCAAGTGAAGGGCTCAGTGAACATGTCGCTACATTCCGCGGCCTCCCCGGGTACGTCATATAAACTGGATCCCTAGTACCTTTGATTTCGTTGAAATTTTATTCAAACAGGGATACGGACAAAGCGCTTGAAATTACTCCGGACATCCTTTTGAAGATGTGGGAAATTTGCAATGCGTCGAAAGGTATTTCTATAGACCCGGGCATGTTGCCAGCCCCGAATCCTTCCATTCCGACGAACTATAACTGTCAATCACTGAAAGAGCCCAGAGCTGGACCCTCGTCGGCTCTATACGAGCTGAGGGCTTCAGACAACAAAGAAGCTGGTAATTCTTCACGTTTTTCTATCAACTCAACGCCGAAATTCTCACTTGTTATTTGCCTGACTCATAGGTATACGAGAACCACAAAACTCACAGCCTCTATCGCTCTCCCTGGCTAACGGCACTGTAGTTCACTATCTGGCTAGTGATATCGTTGATCCCCCGCCATCCATATCAACGACGTCAGTTGAGTATATTGCATCTATATGGGATGACAGAACGAAAGCATGGGATCCAGAGAAATGCCCCCTTGTCGTGAAAGACCATAAGATTCCGATGTATCTCTGGCGATCTATATACAAAAATAATCGCCATATGATACCTGAATCCACGAATGTGTGGCAAACAGTCAAGCAGAATTGGCTAAATTGTTCAGTAAGCACCGCATATATATTAACCTAAAACGACTTCGGAAAGCGCTTATATTTCTCAGTATTTAGCCAATGAGTATCTATGTTTGGGCGAAGACATCTTTTGGGAAAAATGGTCAAGACCAGGCCCGAAGGATAAATTGAAGGTCCGATTCTGTTCAACGAGAATATTGCAGGGTTTATTGTCGGAGCGCAAAGTCCTCACCGCAGCGGTGGTTCAAGAAGCGGAGGAAGACGTTGAGTTCATGAAGTCTGCAATGTATGTCAAGGATAATATCGTGACTCAGGTATCATCTCCAGAAGCATTGGCTCGTCGCTACCTAAATAGACGGTCATGATTCCTAGCAAACTTGATAGTCTTGCTCATTTTTGAACTGATAATTTAATCTAATGTATCTATGACATTCAAGTCTAGTATTCGATTTGTTGAGCGACAATCTTTCAATCCTCTGTACATACATCTGGCTTGCATTCTCCCTCTGAAACATTCCCGCTGAAGTATTACCACTGTGAAATTTGTGGACAGATACGGACCGGTTAAATTTTCGCATTTCAAAGTGTCTGTTCAGCAAGACAATGCAAGCTATCATCCAGGCCGGAGGTAGACCTTCGCAAGCGGGCAGACTCGGCCTCTTCTGTACTCGAGATTCAATGTTGAACATGCTGAACATTTATTCGCATATGAGGGGCATGTAAACGATCTATCAACCAGCTATACCATGCTCTGCTGAGACCCTCCTACATCCTGTTCGAGGTGTAAATGAGCGGTACCGACGTCGCCTACGCCACAGCGGCCAGGCTGTTCAGCATGAACATTGATTAGGAAACAGTGGCAACGTTCAATAGGCCTTAGAGCTTGAAACCTGTATTGAACGTGTACGTCAGTCCCAACAGTCTGCCTGACATCGTTGTTTGCTCACCCGGAATCAGTTATCATGTGTCTTTGTTGTACATTGCCGCACACATGGGTCAACCTTCATCGTTCGCGTATGTGGCCGGCCGCGCAATTACTAACCTACATGACATTATAATCCATCCACCACGCGTTATGAAGGCTTTTGTAGCGACGCCCTGGTCCTACCATCTGTGTAGGTATGTACAGTGTCATATATAGCCGTTTGTGCTCCGTACAAGTTGGAAGTAGGCCCGACTATTTGCGTACTGATTAGGCGTGTCAGCTACAGGATGTAATCCTAACAAGAAGCGGGAAACACACCTTCGGTATGAGTGGCCCAAAAGCGACATCCACTAAGGACCGTGCTAAGTGTCATCGCAGCAAGCCACCACATGGTATAGCCACGCGCTGTTCGTGAATAACTACGTCAATCTGACTGACCAGGTGAGTTGAGGATCAAGGTTTATTTCAAGGAGGTTTAGAGGGTTGCATAGGAAGCGGCGTGGCGCGTTAGATAAAGGTTGAAGACATCAATAAACTGACAACTTAGTCTGAAAATCGCGATAGGAAAGGGAATACAAGTACTTACAGGCTGCGCTACTACAAGGAATAGTGCTACCACCCTGTATATTCCATTTTCGTGATATACGCTTTCGCCCACAAGGGTCAACGGACAAAATCAGATACCGTGCACTGAGGACCGGGTACATTCCTGCATTACAGGGTCAATATAATGCCCCGCACACACAAGCAAAGATCTTCGCACCTGAATCGGGTTTACATGTGCAGGACCACCCGTGTAGCAGCGTGCGGTGGTTACTTATGGAGCCCTTTATCAGTGTCATCAGCATCGGCTGGATGAACAGAGTGAGAAAATGACATCACGGTAAGACCAACTGTTGTCCATCCAGAGTTTAATAACGAGCTGTACGCACACGAGAATGAGTGGGAAGAACGGCGTAGTGCAATGAGGCAGCCATGCTTCATGATCGTCACCATCGAGCTCATCTGCGTAGGTTCCGCAGGCACTACACCATCGAGATTGCTGGTCTACGGTCCTCCAGGCCACACGCGTTCTCTATCTCTACGAGCAATACGCTAGACATTCAATCAGCTAATCAGGAAAAGTAGCGATCACATAGGATACGTACGTTGGTGTGCTGCGATATCGAGTTAGTCAGCTCCGAGTCCCTGGTCTGTGGTGCCTGGTGGTGTCAGCCAATGGTCGCGTGCGGGAAGGGAAATATACCTTCCCCGCCGCATCTCAAAAGTAGGGGACTTACTTGATCCACGAACTCTAGACAGTGTGTTTGAACTAGTGATAGCGACGATAGTGATGATCGATGCAGCAGCCAGCTTGCTGAATTTGACAAGTGTCGGCCGAGCCGTGTCCGTCAGTTCCCGTGACCGTGAATATTCTTTGGATATATAGCCGCCTATTAGTATTTTGGCTCTACGAGCGCTTCGATTTTCCGAGCGCTTATGATGTCGAGCTCGGAGGCACTTATTCATTGAGAACCGCCTGGTTTGCCCAGGTGAATCAATTCATAATCACTTTCAATAAATACACAAATTTATATGTAAATTCCGACAGAACCTTTTTTTTCTTCCTCGAGCATATCCGACACATTTATGCAAAACGCTTGCAAAACGCACGACAATGCGATGACTGAATGTCGTCCACACACGAACGCGCCCTCTCCTTTTCAAGTAATAAATGGGTGAATGCTGTCCGAAATTTTGGCCACATAAATCTCCAGAGAGCTGGCTCCCATGCCATGCAGAATAAGACACGGGACGGCAACCCTTCCGCAAGACGTCCGCCAATGCACTCGCCCACAACTCGTTCATAAGACCAATGTATATATATAGGAACGCATTATTTTACGCCTCTGTCCCGATCCCGTCTTTCAACGTACTTGCAGCTGTGTTCGTTCCACGTGCATTGCGCACATCCTAACCCATGATTCTACGCGCTTCTATTCAAGTCTGCCCATACGGCGTACACACGAGCTACATCACGCCGTTGAGAACTACACAATGCTCGCACTCCTCTATCATCCTCACTGAACAACCAATACAGCACACAGAAATTGTCGCATATTCCCAACACATTCCACGGACTGCCTGGCTAAATAATTTGTCGGACTCTTTTTAATTTATTCAAGGCACGCGACGGGCATATCGTGTAGGATGGACAAAGGGAACGAGGCACACTCTATACTGTGACCCGGGCTTAAGAGTCGATGATGTCCCTCGCTCTCTTCACTTCAAAGTATTTGAGCCTGTCGCCCGAATTTTTACAAGCCACGGACATATAAAGCCGCGTCCGGGCAACGACCACTCGCAGCCTGACAATCAACTTCCTCTGTCGCATTCATCTTCGCGACCCTTAGATCGCCGCAAATGTATTCAATCAATCTCTTTTCCGCATAATACTGCACTAGTACGTCTCGTACTGCACTGACTAAATATCGTCGTGGGTGTTTTGAGCATGCATGAATGAGCCAGAATGCATTATTTCCACTAAAACGTTCTATCGTCGTCACGTCGTGGTAGGAATAATGAAAATGACTCAAATACGTGGAAGTTATAGTGAAGTTCAAATACCATATTGCCAGCTTTTTTGTTTGGGATGAAATTCAACGAGCCACACTGAATAATTATGAATATATCATACGGATGATTGTACATGTTGTAAAACGTGCAATCGACTCGTAAAAGACAAACTTATTTTCTGAGTCGGGGTCCTCTCTTCCAATCGTAATTTCAAAGGGGATCGCAACTTGACGCCTCGAACTGTGCTCACGATCGACACTTTACCGTATCGCAGGAGGGCATTCAGTGACGGCGCGTATGGCGTTACTCGCGGAAAGAGGTAGAACTATATCGAAGTATTACAAAAGACCCAACATCACGGACACTAGGAATTAGGGAAGGGGGGGACTGAGGCAAGTGCATTTATAGAATCAACGCTTTTGAGATAATAAGAGGTCAGATTTGGACAAGGACAAAGCGTAGCATGAGCACCATATACTGACGGGAAAAAAATTGTTGCAGAGGTAAATTGGACCTGAGAAAGATGAAAGATAACATATGATACTTCGTAAATTTAATTTTTCTGAGCTTAGGTGCCATAGAAAACATTTCAGTTTGCCGCACCCAGGCTCCTGTGTTGACATGATGGCCCGAGGGTGATATCGCCGTATCGGGCGGCTAGATAGATATTTTCTGAGATGTTCCTATGACTACTTGGGAAGCAAAAAATATTCGGGTACCTAATTATAAGAGTCTGCAGAGGAAACATTATCAGTAGTAGAAGTTGAGAGGTGAAATTACTTACGGTCACCGTGACTGGCGAAGTCCATGGCCGACGACGACGCCCTTGTCCGGACCGTATATCCGTTACAGTAAATATTCTCACGATGTGACCACGGCCTGAGATTAAATATTGATATGCGACGTACTCAACGGTCACTGTAGGCGCCCACACTCGAATCAAGCTGGCCAAACCGCTCGTAGATATGTTCCTGGCAAGTTGGATTCATTCGAAATCAGAAATACCTCACATGATGGTCAGCTGGGCCCACCTACCAGCATCTCCATTAACTTCGCAGTCTGCATACAATCTGCATTACAGCGGCTTGAACCCGCTCGAGAATTCTTTTTTTTCACGCAACAACTAGAGACTATCGGCGAACTCTAGTGCAATCCTTCAATCGGCGGCGTCGGGAAAGGGACTTTGGTCCGCGAAGTTGACCCTCTGGAATCTGGATGGGCTGATTGGTCGCTTTTCTCCTGTGTATGCTGTGATATCTTTTGGAGATGTCTGACTCAGTGACTATCAGACAAGGCAGGAGTACAGTTTCACGTCCTCAACCGCTCCAGAGGAGCCACAGTTCGGGATAGATACTGTAAACGAGTCAACGTCCCTTACCTGTTATTCGTAAGGCCTATTTTCTCGCCAGGAAGATCAATGGTCAGCCTATTCTATCATGCATCTTGCTGTCTACTCACGGTTTACATTGTTAGGTACAACTGGATATAAGGAAGCAGCCGCACCAGGGTATTCTGGCAGGCATCAATGCGGACTTAGCCGCACTTGGTCGCCCGCCATTTGTGCTCTCGCGTACTGACGGATTCATGGGCGTGGTGGTTAACGTCCTTATCATTAACAGCGAAGAACCCTGTACGTCTTTCCAGCTCGTTCGCCATATATTCATTGTTCACAGCTCATGTATTAGATCGATTGTTCACCCCGAGACCAGAGTATCGAATGAGCATCCGCACCTACACCGTCGTTTTTAGGCTGACAGAGAAAGATGCGTCCATCGCTCAATCACAGTGAGCCGGGAATGGACCAGTTTAGGGCATGGCGGCCGCTGTGTCGGATGAGCTATGGGCATGGTTTGATAGTTCCACGCTCGCAATGCTCGACATGAAAACCCGCTTGGTTGGGTTCAAGCTGAGTCCGCGGGGCTCGGAAAGGCTGAGAATCATGGTGCAATTCGACGAGGTCGGCCTAACGTGAGTGTTCTCCGTAATTGGCATATTTGTTACTCAACATGAGAAGCTGGTCCGATAGTGCATACGACATATTGCGCTATCCCGGGATCACATCTGCAGATCTATTAGGATTGGTGCCCAAGTTCTGGGATATTCGCTCTCGAGTTCGGACGTGGATTGACATTGATTATGCGTTCATTTCTAACTCGCCGATTAGTATCTTGAACCACCTTTTTTCCAGGTTGATAGAGTGTGCAAGTGTTTATCCCAACAAATCTGTACAACTCTCGGAGCCGCTCTCGACGCCCAACTCGGACCAGCTGATCAAGGATCTAGTAGTGCTCGTATCACATCGCGACGTGGTATCCTTCAAGGACCAGGACATCGCCATCGAGCCGCTGAAGGAGCTCGCCACGCGGCTCGGTTCGCTCACAGGAAAGTCTGCGACGTCTAGACTCCGCAAGAACCCCCTCACGCCGGACCAACCTGAGCTGGGGGGGAGGAAACGTTACGGCCATTTCCTCTGCCTTGTGAGTGCCTTTCCAGGGCGGGGATGTAAGTGCGGCCTTAAAGTCTTACATTTCATTTTCTAGGCACCTGGGAAAATATGACAGGGCTGTGCAAGCAATGGTCAGCGCGCGGACATCACCTTTGAGCCAATTCCATCTAATTATGCCGTAAGTTTTGTCTTCTGGAATCGGAAGAATCTCAACTTGCATGCTCTGCCTCCGGGTAAGCATTTTACTGCCATGGGTCGTCGTCATTCACTTTATATCATCTAACGCATCGCATATGACAGCCGGTGGTGATACACTTGTGGGTGCAAGATTGACTCATCTAAATAGACCTGTTCTGATCAGCAAAAAACGCACTTCTGATTGTATCAGTGGGTGAGGTGAATATCATGTACAATTTGATGCTTCCCCAGACTCACAGGATAGTGCAATAGCGGTTACAATGCCTATGACAAGCTCTCTAGGCTATACCAGGATTTCTTGGAAGGCCTGACAGTTAACCACGAAGTTGAGCAGTTCCGTCGGGTGGGTTGAATACCACTGAACGCCAACTTGTATGATGAAGCGGCCTCGTTCCAGATCATCAAGCTTTGAGATTTAACCTTTTCTCAAGCTCCTCGTGAAGCACCCGAAAATGTCGGGGCAGTCTTGAAGGTCACCCAGTAACAATTAAGCTAACGGTGTCTTTCGACTAATGAAACACTGCCATCATTGTGTAGTCCTGTCATTCGGACAATCCCTGTCACATAATTCAAGGCCCTATTGGTGAACTGGGCGTCAGGTAGTTCGTGCTTCGCCATCCTCCTTTCGCGCTCAGTGGAACTCTGCAGGTTCACCACGTGCATCGTGGAATTGGACAAGAAAGAATCCGACGACGTCCTCAATTTCCTTACACTGCACCGTCTCATGAAGTCACGACATACAGGTAGGTATTGATTCTAAATTACCCAAGTACCACAGCCTCAATATCTGTCTGTGTCCTAGGTACGATGCAAATGGGGATGAAGCGACGTCGCCGGCTGGGATAATAGATCCACATTCTACACAGCGACGTGCATTCAATTGTTCAGTAGTTTTCCCAGTGTCGTACATAGACTAACACCTTTCCTGATTTGACCACGAAGCGCTGAGAACGGGAGACCACGTTGTCAGCTTGGATGCCAACTCAAAATCGTCTATATATACAATAAAACATGCAATGTGGTATTACTCGGGCTAGTCTTATGGCAGCTCGCTCTCCGGCTTGTTTGCTATCACACATACTGACACGGTCTGCCCGCCCGCGCGTTTCTCGTCCTCAATGACAAATCGTTGTGAGCGCGCCTGCGGCAGACCATGACGTAAGAATGGTTCTCGCGGTACAGCTGACCGATGTCTTCCAGAGAGCGATTGACAGTTTCCGGGTAGAAAAGATACAAGTACTGCAAAAAAAGTCGCATCAGCAAGGGGTTCTAAATTTGTCAAGTGGAATGAGTAGCGCACGGGAACGATGATAGCGTTGAGGACGTCCCAGACGATATAGAAGCGCCAGCCGAAATTGGCATCCAATCGGCGCGATTTGCATGACCATATAATTTGATATCTTAGTGCCAACGATATTGAGATCTGCTTTGCTTACATACGAGAGACAGAAACAAACCAGGTAGTTGTAGCACCGAGCGCTGCGCCCTTCGTGCGCTCTTCTGATGGGTACAGCCAGGGAACACCCTTGGAACAGCGTCAGTAGAAATGCATGGGCTAGGGGAAGGAGAAGATGTCACCTGCCAGCAGATCCTGGAGACAAGAAGAAAAAGACGGCAGTGGCTGTTTCAAACTTGGCGCCGTCGGTAGTATTCCCTGTCACGGATACCCAATATGAAGATGTAGCAGACAAAGTGCCCTGCGGCGCCCCACATCATGAGCTTCCGATGGCCCGCACGCTCCATGAGCGCGAGGCTAGCGAAGGAGAATACAAGGTAGGAGAGGGAAATGCTTGCAGCCAGGAGGAGGATTAGACCGTTTGATAGGACAAAGTTTTGAAGGACAAGGGGAAGGCTGTAGGCGTTGTACCGTTAAATATGATCCACAGAAAGAGTCGCTATGTTGCTTACTAGTAGCTCGTGACATTGACGCGCAATAGTTGTTGCTCCACTGGGCAGCTGGTGGATGTCAGAACGATGTTGCGTGTCAAGGTCAAATTGCATTACCTGAGCCAATTAGCAATCATTGCACCATGCCACTGTTTCCTGTGCGCCCCTTCCTTGAGTATATCACCCCAGCTGCGTACTGTCTCACGTTCGGTGCGGAGAATTTCCAGGATCACGTCTAGAGCAATTGGGAACCGCCAAGCCATGCTCCCTAACGTGAAGCTGAAGCCATTGTTCATTCTGTAATGTGACTGTCAGAGAAGCGGGCTTCCGTATAAACAAAGTACGCACACATCATCTTGGAATATGCTGAGTTTGCCTCTCCCGGAAGATTTGGATTTTTGCCCTGCCATACAGGTGCAGTGAATGTGTTGATTCTAGGAAAAGCGACGAGTAACATACATGACATACATGAGAGCATTTCAACACATCTGTTGCCGACTTTTGCGAAGGGGAATTCTATTAATTCGGTGTTCTCATATCATTATTGTAGGACTCACCAGTTATCAGCCGCGCAACTATCATCTGTGTTACACCGAAGGCACAGGTTTGAAGAGTTGCCCCCATCGGCGTTACGACTACGCCGATCAAAAATATCTTCTTGCGGTTCAGACGTTCGCCTCAGAGGAAAGCAGACATGGCCCCAACAAAACTATAGAACAAAATGTCAGAGGAATTTTGGATTTCAATCCATTAACTGAGCTGACCATCCGATGTCGTGCAGAGAGACAATAGTTCTTTGAAAATTGGCGCCCGGATTCCGCATTGTCTCCGGAAAGCTCTCAGTGACGATAATACCGCCAAAAACGCCCTGATAGTAACCTATATCGTGCAGTGACCGATGGCACTGCATACATTAGATAAAGAGTGCTCACCTAAGAGAGTCATCACCATGGTACACGCGACCGTGACCCAGATGTTGAGCACCATCCCCGCCATCCTAAAGTAGAGTTGTGCATTAGTTTCCCCATAGTAAGAAACAATAGAAAAGGTCTATAGTCTGGGAGGGTTTGGGGAGGGAAGAGAGAAAGCAGAAGCTGCTGAGAACATTCGTCGGTCGCCCTTCCGAATTTGCATCCCGGGCTCTATGATCATCGCTCGCCATCGTTGGAGAAAGGCTCAGCCACTCCTAGCTCCGTCTCACACACGTGATGTGATGGCAATCACCGGTTGTCCAAGTATGGAAACACCTTGATGGGCAGCAACTTAGGCCGATGCGTTCGTGTTGCGTTTGAAAGGACCTGAGGACATTAAAAAAAGGGAGAATTTTTTTCAAAAAAAAATAGAAAACACAACTATTTGGATAGCTTGTTGAGGGAAAAACCCCCAAAAAATACCAGAGACAATGATTATATTGTAACATACCCTTCGACTAAATAAAACTTGCTACTGCTGGTGAACGTGCACCTGCAAGCAAGTCTTCCGCCAATATCATTAATTCTGGCAGGCCCAGCCACAGCCTGCCAAAAAAAAGTTGAGGCGCCGGCCTGCCCTGACCTCAAGTTCAATGCTCCGCAAAGGTAAGTTAATAGAACGAAAATTACAGCCATTGGGAATTGAACCCACACTTCCGCAAACCACGTTCAAGTAGACAACCAACCGTTGCGCCACACGAGCTTCAGAATCTCAAGGATTGCTTTTAGTGGAAACACAAAGCTGCGTTACGCGCCGGATTTCCATAAAAGGCAAGTGAGACGGGGGGGAGAGCTGACGTCGGCCCTCGGCCTCGGGACCGTTGGCGCTCAACCAGTACCGCACTAATGTAGGCTATTATACCACTGCGCATATATACGGCCTCTCTAATCCTTAAGATAAATCCCAGGCAAAAATCTCCCCGATTTTCCCTTTAACCACCCGAGGGTCTGTGGCGTCGGGACTCAGTGTTAATGAGATAAGTTCATCCACCAGATTCCAGAATACGGGTCAGGAGTCGTACCTACTGTACAAACCGGATCTTTATGCCCTTCGTGCGTGATGTACGCATATTTATTCCAGCTGCATACTGCACAAAGCAAAGCTCATATTTTGAATCTAAGCATAGGCTTCCTGACCGCGCTTCTTGTGCCGGATGCTATGAGAAACCACCCCAGTGGGTGCTCTAATTGTAGCTGGAGATTTCCAGTATTTCGACTAAATACTATTGCTTTCAGCTCGCCCTATTTAATTGAAGTCATGTCTCATCTAGGGATACTTGAAAGTCTCTCTGAAATAGCATGCCACTCGACGAAAACTTGATAATGCAAATCCTTCGCAAAGCTGAGCGAGAAGGATGCGGTATCTTATCGCAAACATGGCGAGTCCCTCTATTATTCAGGCTCTTTGCTTTATCGGTACATCAGCTGAGTGGTGATAATTTCTATGCAGCTACGACGCAAATATGGCCATTGGGCTTGTTCATGCAGCGGAGCGCACGCGCAGTCCCGCAATCCTCCATCTCTTCCCTGTAACCCTCGAGCACAGAAAGGGATCCTTTCTCTGGATCTGCCACGATGTGTTTGTCTCTACATTGCCCCCTTGTCCTTTAAGAAGTGCTGATTATTTGAATTCAGTGCGCATCAAGCATCAGTTCATATAGCAATGCACATTGACCATGTCACTGACTCTGCTCGCCTTGAGCTCGCGCTGGGGTTAGTGAAAAATGGGATCGTATTTCATAGCATTATAATCAACGCTAGCTTTGCTGAAGTATGTCAATTACATTCAATTCTGGAATAATAGAATATCGACGATTTGACGTTCTGCTTCATCTGCATTTTTGTGTATCTTTGGTACTCTCGTCATTTTACAGACGGACAAGGAAAACATTGCGATTGCTAAGTGCTACATCTAGCGGGCGCTTGATTATGGGATCACCGTAGAAGTTAGACTTGGTCACGTGACACGTCAAAGGGGGTGAAGGTAGCCTTCGCATGATATCCGACGCTAAGCTCACGGATTCCGCAAAAGCGAAGACATTCGTGCTTGTTTTTCGATCTATTTCATATACTCAACAGTTCAAACCTCGTTATTGCTACGAACATGGAGGGTATCACCAGTGAATGCAGGAGAAGTCTATAATTAACAATATCAGGCACACCGGTAAGCTATCCTTCAATCTCGCCTTACAGTGACTTGCATAATGTTCTGCAGTTCGATTTTCACAGAAATGTGTTTGGCTCTGTTGAGGGACCTGATACGCGATGTCGGCCGCCTTGCCGCATCGCCCGCCGCCTAGCTCGTAGCGTCGCGGCCAGTGGTGCGCACTGCTCAAAAACGCTACCGTAGCTCCCTATGCGTCGCGTGAAGTAGGCCTCTGACGGACCCACATCAGAATTTCAGTTAAATTTCCGGAATCCTGCGCGCTCGGCGCTGTCCAGCACTGCGCGTTGGTTGCGCGTAGGTCGACAGGGTCGCTCGCATTGGATCGCACAGTGCTCAATATGTAACGAATAAACAAGACCAAGCAAATTTCTGTGGAAATCGCACTGCAAAACATTATGCAAGGCACTGTAATCATTCTTCTAAAAAATCCAGATATCAAAGGTGATTACGTACTCACGACTGGTTCACCGCCTGAGGCAGGGCAGCTGAATAGCAAACTGGAAAATGAGTATTTAATGTCCACAATTCTCAAGCTCAGTGATTTTCAATGCAAGCAAATAACTGGACTATACTCAACATACACATTTGATTGTGATTTTTGTAGCGAATTTGATGTTGAATCACTTTGCGGAAGTGATTTAACTTGAGAGTCTACGGGCTCCAGAAGTGATAATTGGGGGGAAATGGGATACGAATGCCGATATCTAGAGCTTTGGGTGCCTTGTGAGTTTCCGCTTCTACGCGTGTCTCTGACAAGTTCGATATCAACCTAGATATTAAGATATATGAATTTGCCCGAGGATCTAAACTATCCGACCCGCACTGGGCCAATGAGAAGAACACGATGAACCCAGCTCAGACACGCTTATTTCCAATTTCTGGGCTATGAGGCGATTTTTATTCCGCATTTATAGATGGAGGTGAAAAGTCGAAGCTCACTTTGACGCTCAAAGTCAGCACTGTTACTTCCTTTTCATCAAATTATCAAAAATACACCACAATTTGTACCATACTCTCTACTCATGGCTTTTTCGCAATATTCAATCACACCTGAGATCTTGAGAGTCATCTGGATAGTATTAGGACCGGTCATCTTTCTCAAAAGGCCAAGACGTCTTCGAAATCTCCTAGTTCATGTAAACACTAAATCCAAATGGACGATGGTCCGCGACTCGCTTGTTGGATTAGTCACAGATTATTAACGTAAAATAATACCAATGAAACACATTGCATCCTTATTGTTCGGGAAATGTCCGGGCAGCGTTAATGTTTCTCTTATAGCATTCACATCTGCACAGATTCATTAATTCAATTCCGGGTAAGCGCGTCGCGTCAATTATATCACGTGTTATTAGACGGCCCGGAATTTACGTGGCATCGGATGGAAATATTCGCCTTTCCACAATCGAGTTTCTTACCCACTCAACTTTCACCCCAACCTCTACTCAAAATGCATATTATCAGAATCTTCGGAATGCTGAAATAACTCAAGGGCCGAGATTTCGACTCATTCAAGCCCGGATGCTTATTGAGATATGACGGAGAAGAGGCACTTCTCAAGCTCCCTCGGCCCAGCCAGCCTTCAAATGGGATCCATTTACTACGGTAGGCCCAAAATCAGTTCTATCCTCTCCGAAAAAATTCCGCGAGAAGTCCAATATTGTGCTTGTTACGGGAGCCGGAGGATGGCGCAGGTGGCATTGTAAGCGCAATCTTAGAGCTTTACTGTCTCACTCAATGACACTCTCCAGCTCGCCAAAGCGGTCTTCGAAGAGCTCTCACTGCTGATGTGCGGAGTTTAGTTTATTCTTGCCGATATTGCGTGGGTCAAAGCACCCCCTGGTTCCAACTCAGTTTCTTTTAAAGTGGACTTGACAGAACGCGCTTTTCTAGACAGAAGTCGGCATTCCAGATACTGTCTATTACATGCATGGCATTATGACTTGAGGTTCTGAAGACAATTTCAATTTCGGCGTCAGAGTATGTCCTTTCTCTCTCTCGTTTTGTCTCTTTGAATCTCAGCAATTCTAGATCAGGTCAACTCTGCGCTCTCTCTTAGCGAATAAACACGGCTATGTGGATCGACGCAAAACCTCATCAAATTCATTTTCACGTCTTGGTTAGCTGTGTATGGCGGAGTTCTTGTAGGTAGTCTGTTCTGCTTCTAAGAACTCTGGAATTTAGACGGCTGACACCAAGCTGTGATGTAGCCAGATATTATCGACGCTTCAATGATCGCTACGCCTGAGGCCTGAGGGCTCGTATGGCTTACAATTTACAGTACGATCTAGCCACTATTCCGTTGCTTTTGTGAACTGAACACGATTCAACAAAAATATTGATGCCTTTTTCTCGATGAACTCATGCCTTGTGTAATGCACTGCCAGCGCAAACGGTCCTCCCCCCCGCCTTGGGGGTGATATACACAAACTCATAACTGAACCACAAGCATTCCCGTTTACTCAAGCCCGACGTCCTGCCGCCACTCATCCACTTTCACGTTTCGTCGCGCAGAATACTTGAACCATCAGACTGCGGTGTGGCGCCCTTAACTTGAAGGTCCTCATTTTCAGATCACCCTACAGCCTCATATAACAACAACCATGGCATATTTCATTGCGGAGAAATATGGTTTCTCGAAGAAGTACACGACGAATCACCCACGACGAATCGCCCCGACACTCTAGTTGCGTAATCAAAGATTGCAATGTGCGTGTTGCTCGTATTGTTTATGGCACATCGACCCTACTAAGCATGACGTTGTCGTGCACTCCCAAGAACCGATCGAAGAAAGACGTGCGAGTGCCGATAGAACCCCCGCTGAAGGTTTACGAGGACGTAAAGCCGCGCCTGCTTGAGAGGAAGGCATTTGCTCAGTTGGGACTTGAAATGGTGCGTCATCTAGCGAGACAGTGAACTTCTTTTTTTCAATTAATACCTTCTGACTTCGTCTAGTAGATCAAAGATATATCATCAGGCATGGATATCAGCCTTCATCATCACACCTCAGGCTATCTACTACATTGATCTCTTTGCTAGTTCTCCTTTAATCGGTCTAATTGCGTTATTTTACAATCGTTAATTTGTCGCAAATTATCAACCATCACGGATGTAAAGGCGCAGAAGTTCCAGATACATCCGTCCTCTCATTAACCTGCATTCTGCAGGCGGCTGCTTCCTCTTGCTTCATTATGTTGTCACCAATGGAATCCAATAATATCGCAGAGGACCGTACTACAGGTGCTATTAGCGCGACTCGGATACCACAATGCCTAGTTTGGTTTGAGACTGGTCTCTGCATCCGAAGTTCGAACCGCATCCAACGTCTAAAAACCTCCGTGCCTTCAGTTCTGTACTACGCCGTAGTACACGAGTTCAATTTTCGAGGAACTGAACGGAAATTTTCCGGTGAGTGCAAGTTTCTCGGCTATACAGGCTCACATTACACATTTTCCAGAGGAAATACAACAAGCGCCTGAGGCCTTGGGTTGGCTGACTAGACGAAGCTCTCGACAGTCTCTACACCCCTGCATTTCTTCAGTTCTTCCAAATTCCACCAAACCCGCAACGACGCTCGTTCCATCTGCTCGCCGGATCAGAAGTCGCGCTTTGACAACGTGACTGATCAATTCTCCCTCTTGCAATATTACGACGGCATCGCGCACACAGAAGAACAAGGCGTCAACGCTCTTCGGCAATACACGGCACTACGAGCGGCTGCGCCATTGGTGGCAACCCTTTCTCTTCTGCGTTCACTCTCGTCTGAGCCAGTGCCGTCCATACCTCCCACGTAATGACAATAGCCGATTATCGCCGATTAGAGGCTCGGAAATGTTCGGTACCGAGATACCGAAATCTCCGCGGATCAGTCAAGACGCACACTCTACTTGTAACGACTTTCTGGTCTAGTCAATGGAGCCGTGTCCCTGTCGAACAAACCCGCCGTCGATTTAGTGCGCCTAATATGTCTAGGAGTTTCTCATCGTTTAGGTGGCGACCCCATGTCCTAGACTGCCACTATCCCGCATGTCGACTACAACTGCACGCTCACGTCACTTCATGGTTCATGCCTTGACGATACCGCAATCGCGCGTCGCTCTCCTTGCTCACAAACGCGCACGTTGTCTCTACCCGCCCGAAGCAGGGCTACCTCAATAGAATCGGACTGCATAGGTGCGTTCGAGTTGTACATTTCCGCGAAGGTTCGGAGTGTTGATTGGATGTGCATCAGCTAGCCCAGTGACTTGTTGACCGAGGTCGTTCTCCTTCCAAAGTGAAGAATAGAGTTGAGCTCATATCACGCGTCACATAAGCCTTGTACAAGTGTTGTTCAGGGCGTCCGTGTTTGAGGTACGTTCTCAGCTGTTATGATTGTATATCATACATTTTCTCTATTTACTGAATGAGATAGCATCTATATAGTGTCATTGCCCTCCCAAGCCGGTATAGCTCCTCCTACTACGACTTTTCTGTATTAACGAACTCAGTCGAGCAACAGCATTCATCCGAATTGTGTGCCTCGGCCCCGGCAGCAATCATTGCAAGGTGAAATAATAATGCGTCTCCAAGGATCAATTGGAAAGGTGCGTAAGTCCATGCGGATTCAGACTATGTTTTGACAAAATGTAGTTCCTCATAGCATGAGCCACGCGATGTGGCAGTCTGTGCTCTGAGGTCGACCTCGTTCCTCTATCAACGCAAGTATATTTGAAGAATGGTCGATGGCTTCCAAGGTAGCATCAACAAGGTATTGTCTCCCATCAGTTGGCCCTTAGTTGCGCTCTTTCTGATCCTGTGTGTGAAAGTGGGACTAGGATCGAGCTCTTCTCTTTCGTACCGCCCACTTATCTGATAAGAATACGTGCTTGGGGGCGATATATATGCTCAAGGGAGATATTTATAAGAGTGGTGATCTGTCGTATGCCTCTTGAAATGCTATAGGGATTCTAACGACGCCTACTTGAGCAATCAGAATGTTCGTGGATATTCATATCAATGTCCAATGTATGTTCATACTGTCTACTCACATCCTGCGTATTCTAAGTGCTTTTCTGGATGGCCTACACTGTTCCCTATACCTGATAATAAGTACCTTGAAACCCAGTGCTGTAATGGATACCGCGGCAGCGTCGGTGAATGAACTTGCACACGACAGCATCGCCTTCACTGTTACTGGTTCCGCCACCGTATCGAGTCAGAGGTCGTGCGGGAAGACGTCCAAGTCAAGATCGATCGCATGATGAATCTGTCGCTTTATAGTCAGGGGAACTACAAACACGGGAAGATGTGTCTGCTGTACCTGGCGAAGGTGCCTCGGGATCTGGAGGACTGCATTTACGAAGTGTGTATGCTCCAGTCGATTTTAGAAATCTAGATGACGCAATGCAGTTTATCTCATCGAGAAACATCACGAACCACGTTGTACGCCCTTACATTATTGGGTGAATATGACATCTTCAACTTAGGGCAACACAGATCATAGATCACTGAACCTGTTGAAGTATTCACGAAGAAGTATCAACACTATTCAAAATTTGTTGGCGCCCGAATGCCGATGGTTGCGTACACTTTAAACTTCTGGTTGACTGATTGATGCTCACCGACGCAGCACTAAATAGTGCCAACGCGCTGGTACCCGTGAGCACCTCGTTCGGGTGGGCGATCGCGAAGCGCGAGCAGCATATTGTCAGCTTGGTTCCGCTTGAAGACTGTCGACGGTGTAGGCGAACCTCATCGTCAAGCCGCCAAGGGGCAGTTCTCATTTCATCAAGCAGACGATAGGGTACTTTCTTAGTAGGAGGTATCTATTGTAAACGACGGGTTATCATCTTTTTCTGCCGATAATAAACATCATGTAGCAATGATTATATGTTAGACTCAAGAAGATTTTAAATAAATATCCCCAGAACTTCCGGCGAGCCCAATAGATGAGATATCTTGAGAGTGTTTAGAAAGATGAAGTGAATTCATTGTACGTGTAAATCCCCCTTGAGCTGTGCCGCTCTCTCGATCGACTGAAGCGGGTATTGAAGTGGCAGGCCTGGACTACGGGTGGTTGGAGGAGAAATGGAATTAATCAATCGAAGATCTAGATATAAATTGATCACGTACTTCGGATACGGTATTACCATCATTACTTGCCATAGCGAGGTTTTCATTATGCCGGTGCCTCATGGAATAAAGAAAACTTATACTAGCAAGGAATGTAATGCACTGCACAGGAGGAATTAGGAATGATATCGCAAGATATAATGAGCTATGAGGCTTGGTTATAAGCTTAAATAAGCATTTATATCAGCAAGAATTGAAAGAATAAGATTGACGATAGATACACATACCAGTACTAATATCGCTAACGAGATTAATGCTGTCCAGCTGCCTGTATTAAGGCTCAGGAATATTGATCTTCGCACTAGCATTTCCAGTTGACTGAAACAGTAGGAGTCAGATACGAGAGATTGACGAGAGATCAATTGTAATGGCTCTCAGAGTCTCAAATAGATTTGATTGAGTATTGATTAACGATTGCTTACCTCTCAATGATCACACCCGATTGACGAGAACTAAGGTATCTTTTCCATAGCTGCGCTGATTTTGCAATGCAAATGACGATATCTGCAATTCCGGAAGCAGCTATGATGGCTATTTGAAGGGCCTGGACATGAGAAGGATCATATCAGCACTGAACATTATGTTCTTCGATGTGACGGCAGTGCTCCTTACGTGGATTGCCATATACGGATGGCTATTTCTACAAATATATAAACAGGTCAGAGCTCTGAGGATTTGAGCGCTTCAAAAATGCGCTTGAAGTGTACATACTCATTGATGTAGACTAAATATACTGGATATTCAAAGTCATTTAGCATGGAGTAATATAACGATAATTGTAAGAAATTCGTACCAAATCCGCCAACTAGTCAACCGCAGACCAAAGCAGTGTCATTTCGGTGGATTCCCATATGAAACCTTGAGCGAGAAAACTTACCAATCTGGAGTAGAAGTAATGGTAACTGAGGGCCAGTAGTTAAAACTCAAAGTATGGTACATTGAGCCGCACAATAGATTCACTTACCACAAAGAATGCAACACATTTACGAAAACCTCCCACTAAAAAACAGATTGTTCACTGTTTACAAATATGACTTGAGTTGGCTTACATTGATAGAGCTTGTAACTGAAGTACGCTTCAGCTGAAACAGTTACAAATGTCTTTTAGATGAATTGTTGAGAGTATATTCGGATTGTAATGCCGGATAAAGATAGACGTACTCTTAATGTAAAGGTGGTCTGCAAATTCCACGGCCGCAAATCCATATTTCCGAATTAGAGAGAATACATAAACCACACGGAAAAAGGAGTAGTACGAACGAGTAGTTCCCTGTACCGGTATGTCAATGTGAGCATGCGACATAGTATACAAATCATCCAGACTACTTACACTGGCGGCACTTGTGTTTCCGTCGGACTAGCGCTGATGTCTACACCCTTCCAGACTGTAGATACAGAATTCAGTGACGGAACAATATCAGATGGAATCTGATTATACAACACACCTCCAATAGCCAACAGGATGCAGTGGGTTGTACCAATAATCCTTAGAAAAGATAGTGCTTAGTCAAGATACTGTACCCTCGCTGGTGAATCTGACAACACGACGCGTACCATATTGATGTTGTCTTTCAGGTTTGGTTAGAACGCAAACTTTCTGTGATTATAAGTAAGGACGTACAAATATACTCATTCCCATAGAATGATATGATAATCTGAGAGGCCCAGAAAATGGTCGGATACCGTCTCAAAGCAGTATTGGATTTCTGAGAAAACATTTACCTCCTAACAATGAGGATGTAGTGGCTATTCACGGTTTCAGATAGCATTATAACCCAATGAATTCGTACTTACAGATATTGTGCGCATACCACACCTATCAAAAGTTTAAATATATGACATAGTACGGGTTACATTTATAGTTCTCACCCCATAGTACAGTGGCAGTGAAGGCGCAGGCCAAGAATTGGAGAATAGGCAGAGAGAGGCTTCGGTCGCCAGCAGTCGGCGCTGCGTTGAGTATATCGCTGGCAGGCGGTACACGCGCCATTGTTAGCGTTTGGCCTTTTCTTGTAAGAGGCGGGAGCAGGAGCAAATGTTCGAAAGCCGAGTTTGTACAAGGGAACGTGAGACACTGAACGCAGGACGGTAAATGTTTTGGCAGCTTGGACTGGACGAACGATATATAATCGGTTCACACGAGTGATGAGCTGGGAGAAGTGAGCCCCACATGTTATTCCGTTGCTTTGTTAATCCTTATCGGTTTCAGACTCAGTATATACTTGGTATATACTACGACCTGTCTCCGTTGCAATGCTATTATTAGAATGTGGTAGTCTGACGCTTGGTACGCTTCAGTGGTATGGACTGTGCGTATGCGCAATTATTGACATTGGGCGTGGGTGTATTCAGCGACGGCAGTCCTCCTCCGGGCCCTCGAATGTGATAGTACTTGTCTGGTTCCCTTCTAAAAGATGAGCACGAGGCTAACGTTGCCCGTATGATTTTTCCATGTCAATGATATCGAGTTGTCGAACACGTATCGATAGTGGGGCCAAACATCGGTCAAATACATTGAATTTACCGTTCGGCATTCGCTATCCTAAATTTATTACATAACGGCCACATACAAGGCAGCGGATGCTAGTGTTCGAACTTGAGTCTGGCTGCAGCAGCTGCAATTGCTTTGTCATGAGATTTTGAATGTCCGCAGGACGTCCCCAACTTCAAACATGGAGAAGCAAAGATTAGTCACTCTGCTCCTGGTCAGCTCGTTGTCGCGTCAGTGATGGAGCTCATCGTCGCTGACGATGAGCTCGTGTTTTGACCAATCCATTGACCTTCATCAGGGCGCTTTACTGAAATGACTAATCATGAAGCTCTGAAACTTCGGATGGACGAGGAGCAGCTTCAAAACAACTTCGAACTGGGCACAGGTGAGTTCCAGGTTCCTACAGCTTTATTCACTCTACTACGCTGACCTGGCCGTGGAAGCTCACGAGCAGCGGCTGCTCCCCATGACTGTGATTTGTTCCGCGGGCCACTGCAACGAGTGGTCATAGGAGTTCAACAGCGCCGATAGCTTCAGAGGCTCTTTTCCCCTCCAAGAACACTTGACATGTCCTATAATGACTGATGTTAACGGTGGGGATTTGATGGGGGATAGAGGTGAGTATCGCGAGTATATACCTCCTGCATACTTGTTGACACTCCGTGTAGGCACATCTCCATTGCAAAACGTGCTGTATGCCCGTATGTCTCTGCTTATATCGACACATACTCTGTACTATGACACATATCAATGAGAGACATTTTTTTTGCAACGTTGACTGAAAAAATCGTATTGTTTAAGTAAGATCGATGAATCCTAAAGATACAATAGGTTGACTCTTGTTTCGTGTGCGTTTTGTAGAGAGTGAAGAGGCGGTTGAGTGACTCCAATTGGGGCCAATATTATACCCATCTCCCGTTGATAGCGCTGGTGGGGCATCGTCTTCTGAATCGTCCGATATCTCGATAACTTCAGCAAACAACCTCTTAGAAGCGGGTATCGGAGACATAGGCCGGTGTCCACGAGGCGAGGTATGTGACAGCTGTTTCCGAGGGGATTTATGGGGACGCTGTGGAAAATCAGATTGGGATTGAGACTCGACGGTTTGATCATCCTGGTAGCGGTTTCTTTTTGTGGGCGATGAGGTATGTGGTTCACTTGAAGGCTGGTCTTGATTTAGTGGGTCACATTGGTAGTATTTGCGAGAACTGGACATTGCTTCCGGGTCCAATGTCCGTGTTTCCGTTGAAGAACATACTGGCAGTCCGCCTAGGGTAGCACATGATGAATACATGCTTGTTGCAGAGAGGGAGTGCAGCCTAGTGGAAACATCGTAATTTTTGCCATCCCCTATAGCCGTGCTGCGACTAGAATGATCGACTTGGACGGATCTCGGAGTAGCGCGTACGGTGGAGTAGAATGACTTCAAGTCTGGGCTCCGGTCAGTGCTCAGTGCGTTCTTAGCAGTCAGATCTCGTATACCAATTCGTCTGGATATTGGAGCCTGAGGCGAGGAGAAATTGTTCCGAGGAGAGGTAGTTTCTCTGGCGGTGGAATATTCCGAGTCGAATGTGCTAAACGGGTTGGTACTAGCCTGAAGCTGAAGCTGAGTCAGTGCAGGCAGTGGTAATCATGTCATTTGGGCTTACTAGTAGACCAGAGGACCCATGATATTCTCGTGAGGGTGATGTTGACTCGGTCAACTTGATAGGGAACGGAGTCAGTGTCTTCGCCGGTTTTTTCGTCTTCCTTCGGGCCTTCTGTTCTTCCTTAGTCTTGAATTCCTGTACTAATGCAGGTTCAGCAAGTGCGACCATGCATGCTGGAATCCAAACGCGAAAATGGGCCTCTGGATCGATGGGCTGTCCTTTTCCCTTCGTTTTCTGCTTGTGGTCTTCTCCGTCTATCTCTAATTGCCACTCGTCCGGACCTTCGAGAATTCGTGTGCCCTTTATTCCAGACTCAGCGAGTCTGACGAGTTGCCTTGGCGCTACTTCCAGACGATACTCCAGTAGACCATCAGTTGACGTATGCGTACGTTGAGAATGGATCTTCAAAATGAACCGTTCGCTACCATCCACGATTTCAGATACAGATCTAGATGCATGGGCGCTCGGCAGAGGTGTATTCACTGGCTCAGGGCCGAGAGACGAGAAGTGCCTATTGATTTTCGACGAAGATATTCCAGGTGTTCTCTGCCTCATCCCCGGAATAAGCGTGTTACTCGCAACTTCCGCATCGAGATCCAAGACTTCCCGGCGAAGGATACGTGATACCATCGAGTCCCAAATGATAGTGCGGAAGCGTTTGATGATAATATCTTTATGACCCCATTCGAAATAGAACTCGCATGTTTCTGCTAGCTTTGGGATGCTCGCCTCCTTGACCCACATCTGATCTGCATCGTAACTTTGTCTGCCCAGGCTTTCGGATGTGATGGGAGTAACATAGGAGAGCAAAATGTCGATATCAGGAAAGTCTTCGGGAATGGATTCGGCCAGAGATGCAAGCTTGCGTCCAATAATGCGCTTGGAGTCCGTGAAGAGCTCCTGGCGCAGTTTTTCCCTCCAAGTCACTAGGAATTTTGTGAGGTCTTCACGTCCGAGGGTGGAGGCTGCCTGATATAAACTTTCACCGAATCCGCATCTAGCAAGGCTATGAGCAGTGGAAATGCCACAACGCCACAAACCAGCTTGGTGATAGTCGCCCCCGCTCGTGAGTGCAATGAGGATCATGCCACCACGCGTAAGCTGGATGTCGGGATGCGTTGTTATATCGCTGAGTCGAAATACACGCGTGTGTTTCCCATCGTCTTTTCCTGTGGAATTGAGGGCTGGATGCGCACGATTTCCGGAGAGCTTTTTGCTTGTGCTAGAAATATACCGGAATGAGTAGAATCCTTGAGACTGAAAGTACTACCAGCGAAGGGACTTATGGCACAGCGACATACTTTCGAATAACCGTAGTGGCACCGAACAAGAAGTTATCGACATCGTCGGACAGTACCGCATCGATCAGCCCAGCTCTGTTGAGATAGGCTAGTTCAGCTTCTGCTTCTCCAGGGGCCTGTATTCACTGAATATGATTCATATTAAATAGTCTCAAGCTAAACCTACTTACCGTTCTCCACTCAAATCCAAATGCTTCTATAATCCGCTTCATCCCAGGAATAAGCTTGTGAGGAGTTCTATTGATTTTCGCCCCTCTTTTCACTTCGGGGCGTCTAGGACCATCGAAAACGAAGATGGGTAGAAATGTTGTGCTCATGAGAGATGCGCAACGAAAGAATAGGGTCCTTAAAACCGGGTTTTCTCCTTCACGCCCATATTCTGCATGAAAGAACCATATGCTACTGTCTATTCCAAGGCGAAATCCACGTTTACCGCCTGGATTTGTCTCGAAACCTTCCTTTATAGCTAGGTCTGTTAGCGACCGAATTTGAGCGACTGGTTTCAGGATCTGTTGTATTTTTAATTGAGCATGAGCAAGGAAGCAAAGTAGTTACGCACATCCCACAGTCCAGCTACGCCCATTCTCTATTCAGGAATGAGTGCGACAGGTCCAAATTTAAAGTACTTAGAAGTTTTGAATCGAGAGGGTCGTTGTCAAGTTGTTGTCCGTAACCCAACCGTAACCAGTTGATCACTACTTACGGGCTTTTTAAAAATTTGGCCTGCGCGATTTGACTAAGTGCTAGAATGACCGCTCAGAAAAGTCTTACTTAAAATACTGCAGAATTGCTCTTTTTGTAGAACTATCTTAAAGGTTCAGATTCTAGGTAATAGCCAAGTTGAGGGCAACTCCAAAGAGCAGGGAGTTATAATCCGAAATGCGGGTCAGCACTGCCCGAAATTCTATTTCGAAAGTAATTGAGTAATTGTCTAGATTTTCATGCTCTTCCCGCTAATAATTAGCCACGCAGGCGCTAAGAGGAGAGGAAACACTTCGTGGAGCCTCGTTCACTCGTAGAAAGTCTAGAATTCAAGCTCGTAATTTTTCCGAGCGATCACACGACTATTTATCGGTTCCGCGTGAATGGGGAAGCACCCATTTGGAGAAATATGATCTCTCGGCTACCAAATGTGTACAACGGTCAACAACATCCTACAACATCCAAATAGCTGACGGCATATGGATCATCTTTCGCCGTTCTTCCTGAAGTACCATGTACCCAGCTAACGCTGCTGCACAGATCGCTAGTCATTACTATTACCCATGCGCTGTATGTGGCTGTGCGACCTTCACGTACTGTTCTCGCTGCCAAAACAGTTGGTATTGCTCCCGTGAGCATATTCGTTTCGTATGTGGGAAAGCATTTTCTATGCATTTTTCTTACAAGGGATGCAGGATTGGCCCAGGCACCGACAAGAATGCATTCCTGTTATAAGGGTACCGAAGTTATATGCTATGAATGTCATAGACATTCCGCCACCTACAGAGCCGGAGATTATGACGGTCCTTGCAATTTACTTCTCCCTCCATGAAGGTCAGTCGAAGGATAGTTTTTTCGGCGTATCAAAATTATTCAACGCTCCATTTATAGCCCATCCAAACTTTGTGACTATCTCTTGTCAGCCTTCAAACTCTTCTGGAAAATGCCCTATCCCTGTCCTAGACTCGTTCTTTGACGGGCATCAGGTCGAGTTTGCTATTATTACCACAGGCCTCAACGGCGAGCACCTCAGGTTTCCCTTCCAATTTTGGTATGCACCACGACTCCTCCACGAAGGCTCCCCGGAAAATCTTGGCATCTCTCATATCACCTTCGGAGCCTCAAAAAAAGCGTGGAGCAGCCCCATTATTGTTCTCAAATTCAGTGGTACAAGAAAAGGAGGGTATTTGGACGCTGGATCCAATGATTTTCCAGCTCTTTCTGGCTATTTTCTCTCCCAGTAATTGCTAATGTGGCATTCCTACATCACAATTTCCAAATATTGCGTTCGGTCCAAGTCCCAGATCCCTTAGTATAAACCACTTTTCGAACACAAATACAGACCGATTTAAATTCCGCAGGGGCTTGACGGGCCGGGAAGTCGCATGTTTCGAAAAATGTTGTGTGCGTACATTATGCTATAATTGTCGATGCTATCGACCTCTGGTGCAGGGCTAGTTGTTCCCAAGAAACTACATTCAATCTCGATCTGCAAATATATCCTATCAGATCCTCTCGCACGCTGAACAAAGCTACTTGAACATTAAATCAGTGCCTCAAGTTGACACTGCAGAACATTTAAAAGCAGTCGATTTGCCTACATCCAAGTATTCACGTAGCCTAGTAACGAACAACTACATACCATCGGACGCTGCTCCAGTTAAAGATGTGCTCGGAAAATGTGTAAGTTAATTGCCTGATACATGGGTCATTATGCTGATGTGTCTCCGTTCAGGGTAGTGGACCTATACCGCGGGTGCGGAGTAAGTGCTACTTGATATACATAGCATACTTAGCCAGAGCCTCATCGCTGATACTGTACAGCATTGTCACTACGATTGGCAGTATGAAACTGGGGAGATTAATGACTGCATGTCGCAGCATTGTAAACATAGTGCCAGACACAGGCACCGAAGTGGCACCGGATGCGGCTGCTCATCCGTAAGTGACATTTATGTCAAGTACCCCACGTTTCATGTGCAGATTGCTTTACAGGTCATGTATAGAGAACCTAGGGTCCGAAACCGCTTTGCAGTACCGTTTCCCACTTGTCCTGGTGCTGCTGCCTATTACGTTCTTCGGGCGAAGAAGCGGTAATGCTAAACAGTACCTTTTGTTTGCAATAAATATATACATATTCTACGCATAACAATTGCATAACAAGGCCCTTTGTGTGAGATAGTTGTAATACTTGCCCATGTTTTCATCATTAGTAAGTGCCCTCAGATACGTAGGCAAGTACCTGGTTTTACCAGATTTAAAGGCTCCAAGGGACCACCACAATCCTGGATGGTTCAATCTTATTATGTCAATCCAACCACTGAGGAGGAACAGCCGTAAATGTAGTATGTACCGATGTAGTCGACATGGTAATGTCTACATGTGTACGGCATTCCGTCCCATCAACGGCTTATACATAGCACGTTGCAAACCCAAGACGCGGCAATACAAATGCAAACGATTCCCCGGACAGTCGGCCCGCCAAGAAATGGCTTGTATCTATTCCGCCATCTGAATTTGATTCAACGGTCAGTACCGGTCAGTCCTTGGTTAGTTCTGCATCCAGATTGACTGGCTGGAAATTTTTGCTTAGTTATATCTTATGCAACTTTATATTGTCTAGATGAACGACGGATGAAGCCATAGCAGAGCTCCGTTGGCATGGAAGATGATCAGGACTCCGGAGGAGGTAAGTGGTAGTATTTACTTAGTGCATGTGGCACACAAATTCTCGTTCATAAATTTTTAGCAAGCGCCTATCAGAAGTGAGCAACGGATAATGTTTCGATGTTTTACCATTTGTTTCAAGACAAGGGAACCATCGGTACATGAAAGTAGTATCAGGCAGTCAGATATTGAAGGCAAGAAACGATCACTGCGCATGGAACAAGCCCAGCAATCATTAATCGCAGATCGTTGCGCCTGCACCCCCGCTTGACCATCAACAATTGCTTGATGGCGCCTACATAGGTCCTCACTATAAAGAACACGAGAGAGAAACGGCGAAGCGTCCATTCCCCCAGACTCCCAGATATTCTGCGTCCACTCGACTTTGACTTGGATATGGACGACCTTTCATCCCTTACCCACGTTTTGAACCACCTGCTCAACGACGATGCGGATGAGGGCAGTGGGCTTATTTTTGATATCCGTAATGATGTCGAAGATGAGCAGGAGCTGCAGTCCCCAGAAAACTGGGAAACGATCTCTCCCATAAATCAGGAGGACGTTCTAGGACTCGTCGTGGATGAGGACCTAGAGGAAATTATCGCGGAAAACTCGCGCGAGGTTGCACGAGGTACCGATAGGAATTATAGGCGGTGAGTACTACTAATAAATTATCTTATAAATGCGATTTACATAAATAACGACCTCCCATTAGGCTCATGGCTGCCTTCGATCGCTGGTGCAAACAGCGTAAATATATCGGCCAAGACGAATCCGTATTCAACACAGAACTCACACAAAAGACCCCGCTTTTAATTATAGCGTGGATCATGCAGGCGTATGTGATATCTTTTCTATGTATTCGAACTCTTACTTATGACTGCCTCAGGTGCGATGAGATAGACCTAGACGGAAAGAAGAAACCACTCGGCCAACATTGCCGCACATACGCCAATGCGATGAAGATGCGCTCCGCGTTAACTTATGGTTTTGGCCGCATCTACGAAAGAGGCAACATTGCGTGGCATTCTATCGATGGCATTGAGTATAGGGGGAACCCGTCGATCTCAACGCAGGTGTCGAGGTATATGTTAGCTTTAAAATGTCGCAAAGTATGTTATTCGCTGTAAAGTTCATAGTGTTGTGCTGAATAAACTGTTAGCATGCGAGTGGAGAATTGGCAATGTCTTCAAGGGCAATCACGGCCCATCACATCCGACAGATATACGATTATAATAACACGCCAGAAAGCCTTGCCCCTGTTCCTTTTCAACAAACTCCCCGTAATGCGGAGAAATCTCTCGATGACTGGGGAGGGCCACGCATCCGCCTGCTGGTGCATGCTATCACTGTCCTCTCATTTACGTGCCTTCTTCGTAGCGACGAAGTGGTTAATTTGAGAGTCGAGGATGTTACTGTTCTACATCCTGATTGTATCTCGGTATGCCTCACTTCACGGAAAACTTCGCAGTTTGGTGGTGCGTAATATGTTATATTTTAACCGCTTGAACGCCTATTCTAACGCAACTACTTCTTGATAATAGGTTCAAAGCCCTTTATTTTATGGCGATTACCTGAAGAGCAAATTCACCTATGCCCTGTTAGAGCTATCGCAAGATGGGTTCACGAAACGAAGATTGTTTCTGGATATTTGTTTCGTGGGATAGATAGAATGGACCGCGTCTCGACTGATGGTACACGGCATCTGGTATGTTCAGTCACACACCCTATATCCGTCTCTAATTCTGCCTCTTTCTAAGCAATCTTCCGCTTTTTTGGAAGCTTTCCGCAACAGTTTGATTGATATTGGGCAAGACCCTCATGCCTATGGCACACATAGTCTGCGTCGCGGGGGATGTCAATGGCTCGCTAAGGACCGTCGCTGGCCTATTCCCCAGATCTGTGAATGGGGCGGGTGGAACAAGGACTTTACGCATCTTACCATCGTACGTTATCTGATTAGTTGGAACGATAATCTGAATGAGGCCAGAGAAGACTTCTTTAACCCTAATCGGGCCCCAAACTTGAAGTGCCATAGCTGCGGGCGTACATGCTGGCATGCTTGATTAATATTACAATTGGTAGAATTTCAGTATTTTTTTCACTATATTTAGAATAAATTTCCTTTCGAATCCCTGAAATAACTATCGTTAGACAAGAAGTTTCAACAGATCAATGATGTTTAAACACTCATGATGTGCCAGAGTCTAGAAAGCGGTGTAATTGCAAGAACCTCAATCAAGAAGTGTGGGAGGTAGGCGGCTGCATGATTATCGTGTTATACCATCAGCGTTCGTCAACCCAGCTGCCTCAGGCAGCATTCTAATCTGACTCAAAAAAAGAGGCTATCTTCCACCTTTTTAGACACTGCACGCACACCCACCTCAAGCTATAGCGCGCTTGAAGTCGCGTCAAATTTTCGTAAATCCAACACAGCTCAATTGCAGGAGAGTGACAAAGTTGGTAAGGACAGTGAACTCAAGCCGATCCCGGACAAGTGAGTGTTCCATAACAACCTCATCTTGTCCTTTGCTTCCAGTCCTCAACATTCAGCGCGGTCCATCATCAAGCGGGTCAACGACGGGCCACGGCATGCCCGCTCCAATCTCCGCCGTCCAGTTCAGCTCCGTGCTGGAGTACGCCCGTCGCCAACACAGAACGGGATCATTCAATACTCTTCCAACCTGATCCACCAGCGGAGGTGACGTGCGCCTCTAAGTTGCTTTCCGTGCCGCCTGTGAGGGTTGCTACTGCGGTGCAATTGGCGAGGAAATTACGCCGCCTTCCAATTGAAGGGTAGTGTCCTCGCCAATTATACTACAACTTGTTCGATGACCCGATCCAATGGATAACAAAAAACGAAGGACGTACGAGTTGATGTAGGTCGTTAATCACCGAGTACTGACGAGTTTCAATCTTCGAAGTTTCGAGCATATCAACTGTGGTTAGTCAGAAAAACTGTTCTATGCACAGCGAGTCACTTTTGAGTCACTCACCAAGTTGATCGCATAAATCAGCTCCCCATCGTCCTGCATTAGGAAGCGAATGTATTCGCACCTGTCGAGTGATTTCCGGAGATATCCCACAGTTCTCTGCATCGCAGTTTGATTGATGACCCAGGCCAACTTTTAATCTTGAGGTGGCTGGAGCAGAACTGCATGACGAACGGTCGTTTTGTCGTCGGGTCACTGTCTTTGGCGAATATGACGACAAACGTCGAGTGTGACCACTTGTCTTGGATGTCCGATATCTGGTAATGTAATTCTGTGAGGTGAGAACAATGTTTCGCAGTTGCAGTGGACTCGTAGCCGCTCAGTAGCTCCTTTACTTCCGCCCTGCATAATACACACATATGCACGCGGCACCCGCGCTCGATTTTCCATCCTCCTGCACAATTACAGTCCCGCGACAGCGCATGTCAGCACCCTGATCTCAACATGATGAATGATGCGTAGATGACCTGCTACACAAAGTAAGTTTTCGGTCTTCGCATCAATGTCCAACGTACCAGAGTGTCCCCTATACTCGAATCTCCGTAACAGTTGTCGTCGCCGAGCTTCTCGTTCGTCTCGTCTACGGGTGCGAACTTGTGCTGTAACCATAATATGGTGTTGTCCTTATTGAGAGGCGTTTTCTCCTACTCCGCTTTGGCTTGCTCTGCGCGGAGCATGGTGGCATCTGCTTCAGAGTACAGCGAGTTCATTTTCTGACAATGGAGTCAGCTGCGCTGGACCCGACGCACAGGGTATGAACACACCTCTCTGATTCGGGGGGCCAACCTCCTGTGGTTGGTACAACGGTGGCCGACGAGTAGGATGTTCGTAGGACATTATAAACCTGGAACAAATTAAGGGCTCGGAGTGCATGATAATATACAAGAGCGCACGATCAGTAAATCCAGATAACCTGTGAAAAGAGCTCATAATCGGCGGTGAAAGCTTTCGCACTGGAGCCAAGTTGCAGAGTTGGGTGCCACGTATGACGTTCTGCGATCGAGTTGCATTGGCCTTGTGAGGGGTGATAAGTGGCACAACCTGGAATAAATAGTCTCCGCAGGGGAGTTGGAGAAGATTATGTTGTGCTTACCCAATGCAGCGAGAAGGGCCGGCTGTTGGAGGTGGTCGGAGCATGGCATACTGGACAATTTCATTGCATAATTAAGAGTGACATTGCTCGATCATCGATACTTACTAGCGGGCATCCTGACTGCTGACGTTGTAGGTGACTACATTCTACGCTAGATCTTTGACGATGAGGCAAGCCGAAGCGTTGAAAGTGGTTTGAGGAGGAGACGAGTTGAACGTCGAGTCATCATCACGTACAGCGGTCCGCCTCGGTCCGTCTAATTATTAACAACTAGAGCGTTTCAATTTTTATGGGAATTTTCGTGCTGCTCCACGCTTGAACGGTTGTTTGGTCATAGTCTCAACATAGTCTCAACATTCATACAGTTATCCAGCCCTTCCGAATACTCAGATGACTGTGCTTAGGATATTGGATGTCGCTTTTAGGGTTGGCACGGACGGAATCAGCAGTGCATCGGGGCGTCATAAAAATACACATTGCTGCATGGTCTGACCAGTGAATTACATGGGTATTTATCAGGATTGATGGACTGGGCGCGTAAGAATAGGATCTCACGCTGGAATCAGCTGGAGAGACAGAATACGGCTGCGTAAGATATAGAATGAGAACGGTCACATCATAAGTAGAGAACTAGTGTTGGCCTACAGGAATCTGTGAATTCCCGTTAATATCCCCGAGCGCACGACTGTCGGAGTACAATAGGGCGTAAAAGATTGTTACATGCAAGTGGATTGCTGGTAGAGGTACACGTGTAGATGTCCGCGCCAGTGTCGACGTACTTGCCGATAATGGCCACCCTGGGGATGTGCTGGGGGCTGCTTCTCGCGTGGCCCGGGGTTTATCAGCAATATTTTGACTGCCTCGCTCTGTCAAAGTGCTCTTCGCTGCGGTAAATGTGTCTCATCTAGGCCCCAGATTAAGCGATGAGCTAAAGAATACACAAACTGATGAAGCCCACCTGATTCGGGCTTTCGTACACCCACCTACGACCATGCTGCACGAAGAGTAACATAGTGGAGTATCCAGGTCGATTAGAATAGGTGCTCGATACACTGGTATCATATTGCGATGTGGGCGGTGCACTGTCCATTCAGCTATTATCGAAGACGCCGTGTTGCTCCATCAGGGTGATCTTCGCCCTGGTCTACGTGGAGTTGAAATTTGTACGCCAGGATCTTGAAAACAAAAAGATGAACACACCAGAGCTGTATCTTTCTTGGACGTTTAGCGAGGCTATCGAAATGCACAGAAGCTGTCCATTTGGCGCGTGAGATGGGCTTTGAATTCTGTAGCAGAGCTTCAAGAAGCGCAGGGAAGGGATCAAGCAGCGCCTGTTGCGAGTCAGAACCAAGTCAGAACAAAGGTTCGCGCGGAATGCCTATCAGAATGCTCACCCGTTCAATTGGATGGTCTCACTTCCTTCATTCATCCCACGTAGTTGAAGGTCGCGCGGAGCTCGGGCTGTCTGGCCAGGCTAAAGCAACTTTTCTTGAAGGCCGGCCTCCTAGACGACACGGTGAGTACAAATGACGCCGGCGCCGTCATCCTCCTGTCCATTGCGGGAAAGTAGTGCGCATCAACAGCCTGCGCTAAAAAGAATAGTAAGTACGACCAGCCGGGAATACGCAGGTAAACCTTGACGTACAAGTTGACGATACATTTTTTTGGTAATTTTCTGGCCGTGCGAGCCTTGCTGGCGTGTGAGAGCTGCGCGGTGTGGCCTGCAAACTTCAAAGCAATGATATTCTCAGCCACCAGTCTGACGCTATTGCTAGCGAGAGTGAGTATTTCGAACCTCAAGATCCAGGAAATGTTTAGTTCGTTTTGATAGGAGATCACTCTTCAGGTCGCGCAGGAACTCGGGCTTCAGATTAAGTCCATAGTGATCATTTCCCTACAACGTCGCTTGATCAATTCGATGTTTAGGGTCTGCGACCAAAGTGGTCATAAGCAAAACGGTCTTCACAATTGGGCCATTAGACTTACCAAAAATCTAGCAGTGGATAGCGGCGACCTGATGATTGTGGCTCGTAAGTTGACACTTTCGTCGATACGTCTTGTCGATGATGTTGATGTTCGTGATCCAACGATCTTCGTATTCCTCGGACAGTTTGAACTGCAGGTGATAGGAAGCGGCTCTACGCTTCTAGCCGGAATTCTTTAATGCTTTTGGACTAGATATCATAAGCCAATGGAGGTTGAATGCATCTTGGTAGGCGCACCTTGGTATCTTTCCTTGAGCAACGACAGAGTCTATATCCTGATTCCTATCTGCATCGATTGATGAGAATCCAGTTTCTTCATGCTCCCTGCAAACTCCAACATCATTTTGCCTTTCTACAGCACGTCCACGACCATCCTATACATGATGATGGGTCTAACAGTGAGTGAGAGTGATGCGTGGAGGGTTTCTTCAGATTCTCTGCGAGGGATTAGAAGAACGGCGGCACCTTAGCAAATTCAGATATTCTGACTGGTCCTTTGACCCTCTATGCCCACAGTTTAGCCCGATGTGAAGGTAGGACACGCAGGTGACACTTGTACAAATTCGGCTGTACTTGCAGCGTCTCTATGCTGAACAGAGCAAATCCGTGCCGTATACTGAGGTAATCGGGTTTCGAGTCACAGCCGAGGTTCAGGTCGGGGACCTGGATACCTGGATTGCTCATGCTCATTGCTCAGAGTAGCAGATAAGTAAGTACTTGAAACGACTCGAAGAAACGTAGCGTGAGTGTTAGCTTGCGCGGGATATGCCCTTCGAGATACAACTGGGGAATTTGAAGTACAATTTCGAGCTTTTATGTGTAAGAAAGCGGCCTAATTGAATGGATTCATCGACGACATAATGAGGTTTGCAATTGGTCAAAGACAAATCGATTCGGAGGATAAGTCGATAAATCCTAAAGGGACACGCGTCGCACGTTTCACCGCACGTGATCCGATTTCGCTTCCGAGTCACACCATAAGTATAACAGATGATCGATTTAGTGGTCGCACTGAAATCTACTTCAAACTTACTTCAAACTCCTCATTCCGACGCAAACGTAGTGTTCCCTTTCATACAAATAAAACTGCTGATGTCACAAAAGCGATGCCAACTTCCACTACTCGACCACAAAGTTCTATTGTCTGAAATGAAGCCGGTAATACTCGACTTCTTCGACCGGGGGGGGATGCTCATTCATACCGTCTTTAGCCAGCAGTGCTCTGTGAATGAGATAGGTGAAGTGGGATAGACTCTACATCTGCCAGTTCGGAGGACTAGCACTCTCTAGGGAAACAGAAACACTTAACAGTCACATAAACTGAATCGATTATGCTCCCTTATACGACGACCAAATACGCAGGTTCGGACTTCTACTCGAAATTGTGAACAGCCATAGTACACGCGGCACCTCTTAACTTCGTGACGAGTCAGTGAGCCCTATCTCCAGTATCCTCCGAAACCTTACCGCCCAAATGACACAAATGCAGCTCGATGTTTCGACCTCATCTACCAAACTGTTCACCTCGTCCAACCTTTACAACTCGGCCGTCTCTTCAATCTCCTCGAACGGCTTCGGGACTGACTTACTCACCCCTGGAAAGGCCCAACTGATAGGGTTGTGGACCACCATCGTCCCTACTGTGGACGAGATCCCCGTGCTCCTTAAGAGTCTGTACGGCAACGAGAATGCGGTCGCATTTTCATTTTGATGGGATTCTGGCTTATTCCCACCATTCCAATATGGTATCA
>JAEKIV010000262.1:5292-47208 GCA_016801325.1 Hypholoma fasciculare
AAGAGAAGAGATTTTTGGCTTGTCACGCGTCTTTCCCAGTCTTGAAGAGTTGTCAAATCTCTTCAAGAGGTCACACGTCACAAGGTGTGAAGAGTAGGTCGTAACTGTACAGTATAAGCTTTTTTAATAGAGTAGAAAAGCGTACAAGCCTCTTCGATGGTTTGCCGGTCCCGTGCTGCTGAGCGGCGTGTGCCAGCTCGGACAGCCTCACCGTCGTTCTTCATTTCGTTCTGAACATTGGCAGCGAAGCACAATTTACAGAAAACTTTCTTCCTCATCATCTTGTCATCAGCAAGGCAGCGGGAACCTTGGGAGTGAGGGAGGCACTGGGGTGCTTGAGGAAATATTCATGTCCCCAGGACCAAGTGTTGTTTTTGGGAGGCATTGTAGACGATTGGGTTACTGAATAGACGGCAAAAAATTACTCTTTATAAAGTCGGTAGATATTTTTGTACATCTAAACGTAGCTCAGGCTGCTCAAAGCGCATTCTGTTGTTCGGAGAAAATTGATGTAACTTCGCTCATGTGTTGCCTGATTTCCGAGATATACACACCAATAGGAAATTTACAGCAAGTCTTCTTATCCATAGACTCAACCTGTGCTCTGAGACCAGGTATATACTTAATTGCCAGCAGTGCAGAACACTTTCGAAAATATCATCTTGATATCATCGCTACGTTGAGGTACATGCTATTAATACACGGGATCCATTAATAGAACCGCAACCCTGGCCGCCTGGATGTATCCTGGGAATATCCATGCCCACATGTGTGGGGCATGGCGTATACAGTGGATGCCCACGAATCCATGGACCTACCGTGGGGTTGCCAACACTGCCTTGGACCACCCGCTAACCGCGGCTCTTTCCGGTGGGAGCCCCCTGCAGGCCCCATTCTGAGAGACCTAATCTTAGTTAGCATGAGATATTCTTGGCTCCGGTTCAACAACCGTTTAACTGTAGCATGCGCGACACGCAAACTAGCGTTGAAAGTCGAAAAGTATTGCGTGAAACAGGACTACGGTGTTCGAGAACCGCAAGCGTTCGACATCAGCTCAACATCAGCCCTGCCGTTGATCCGGCCGCTGGTGCCGGTGAGCTGGCTCGTCTTCAACGTTTCGACGGCTATTGGGTGCGCCGTCGCAGTAATACTTACCATTATGTAGTGTACTAGACGTTTGGCACACCATAGATGCGCTGGCGTATCGAGAGAGCGAAACAGTGTAAGAAAAAAGTGGAATGTGGAGAGGCGGCGGATCGTGGAGGCGCGTCTTGCGTACGCGTGTATGCGCGCGCGCGATGGGTAGAGAACGAGAGACGGGCGCTTAAAGGCGCGCGTGTTGTAAGCTGGCATCTGCCAGGCTTACATTGAGAACACAGATATACAGCATTTTGAGGACGATAAAATACTCATAAATTGGCCAGAACAAAATATTTCAATTGCTTGAACAATGAGGACTCGTTCTGTTCCGCTTCCTGTATGGAACCCGAGAAGGTCGAGTTGCGAATGCCGCACTGAAGTTCTTTACAAATTGCTTTGGCATTGAAAGCTGGGTGATGTTTTGAAAGACTATGTAAGTTGAATTTAAAAACTTCATTACCGCGGCCCGCTGGTGGTTTACACGTAGAAATTACAATGGTTTGCGCAAGTTACTGCCGCCAACTGTAATCATCCAAGTACTGTACCCCCGGAAAGCAGCCGTTCAGTGCGTATCAGAAATTAAGAAACTGAAATGAAGAGCACGTCAAATTGTCCTAAGTAATTGCGGTAGCGGCGCCGGTAGTGTCTAGAGGCCCAATCTTGTGTATTCTTTTTGTTCTTGTTTTGTAGACACTTTCCACAGCGTTTTCATACCTAATTCGTGTACAAAAGTAGGAATTTAACTTTTAAACAGAACAGAAAAAGATCAACGCTCATTCCTCGTGGGGAGCGTCTGCCTTTTGGTATCCTATATTACCAGTCTCGAGCGCGGGAACCCAGAAGCGCGCTGCGCTCTGTACGTTTGTCCATCGCTTATGCATCTTATATTAAAAATATGTCTAGTTTCTCTTCATCTACCGGGAGGGTCTGTTGTGTTTTTAATTTAATCTCTCCTCCTCTAAGGAATCTTAACACTATTGTTTTTAATTATGTTTATTACTATATTCATACCAAAAATTTGAACAATGCAGTCAGATGAATTACACAGAAGACACAGTGGGGGTTACAGATATATATAGGCACTATTTTATACTAGAAATTATGACAGAGCCATTCCCAAAGGCATACAAGGTGTATGCATTGGGTATATCACGATGGGCACCAGAAGTAAACCAGCTCACCGGCATAGACGGCAAGAGCAGTCGGATCAGAGCCGACGCTAATTTCAAACGCTTGCGGTTCTCGAACACCTAACAGGACTGCCGATGAGTAGGGACATGCATATGCAGTTTTCAGATCCAAAACCATTAACTGTGAGGCAGCCGGTACCGTCTCGCAGAAGTGAGGGCCTTTGCCAAGTCTTCGCATGAGAACCTGAATTCAGACTGGCGGTCGGGAGATCGATTGCCTGGCTGCAGTTTGAGCAAGAAATCTTGTGTTGGGTTTGCCGGTATACTTGGCAAAAGAGTGTATGGAGGCAGTGACAGCGGCCAGTCGTGGACACGTCGCGTCCGTGAAAGTTCCCACGGGTCACTTATACTGAACGCAGTAACCTTCTCCACCATCGCTGGCCGTCGGTAGACTCGCTCCAAGATGGCCGTATCCTCATCGGATTCTTCATGCTATACAGTCGTATTTGAATCCAGTGCAGAATATCCCTCGGCTTCCGAACTTCGCTCTGGCCTCGAGAAAGGCTCTGATGAAGTCAAAATCGACACGTTGCGCAAGATCATAGTCTCGACCATCAATGGCAATCCCCAAGTGAGCGCGCTATACGATTTGCGTCGTTTATATGTGCTCAATAATAATTCAGCCAACCCTTATGATGCCTATAATCCAATTCGTGATGCCTTCACGGAATAAGCAACTGAAGAAACTGCTACATTTCTATTGGGAGGTTTGCCCAAAGTACGACGAAAATGGCAAGCTGAAGCAAGAGATGATTCTTGTTGTGTGAGTAATGTTTGAACTTGAGAAATACCTGAACTAAAACATGAATATAGTAATGCGATTCGAAACGACCTAGTATGTGTCTTCCAGAATATCGAAAGGGGCATGTGCTGACTTGATTCCAGCAACACCCCAACGAATATATTCGCGGTGCTAGCCTCCGCTTTTTGCAAAAGATTGCAAAGGATCAAGAACTGTTGGAACCTCTGATACCCACCTGCCGCTCTTGCCTCGAACACCGACATTCATATGTGCGCAAAAATGCGGTCTTTGCCCTGTACTCTATCTACCGCGAATTCGAGAATCTTATCCCCGATGCCGCCGAGCTCATGTCTACTTTCCTCGCTGCGGAAAGTGATTCCTCCTGCAAACGTAACGCCTTCGTGTTCCTTGCACATTGCTCTATCCCGAAGGCCGTTGAATACATACTGAACATATACGACTCAATCGGCTCTTTGGATGAAGCATTGCAGATGTCTATAATTGAAGTCATCAGATTGGATTGCAAAACGGAGTCTGCTCACAAGGTACGTCAAGATACATGTCCTTGCTTGGGAGACGTTCTGATGCAGCAACCCTAGGCGAGGTACATTCGTTGCATCTTTGAGCTCTTGAATGCTACCTCGCATGCTGTAAAATATGAGGCTGCCACCACTCTGACTACCCTTACCCAAAACCCTGCAGCTGTTAAAGGTGATTTGTTTCCTGTGCTGGCTTATTTCCAAAAATTGATCGACGTTCATTCTAGCCGCTGCGTCCTCTTTCATCACGCTTGTCATCAAGGAATCTGATAACAACGTGAAGCTCATTGTCCTAGATCGTCTGGACAACCTTCGCGCAAAGCATGGCCATGTCCTCGATGGACTGATCATGGATGTTCTGCAAATTCTGTCTAGGTATGTTTCATATGATTACCTATTTCAAGACCACTGACCACATCTCAGCGCGGACATGGAAGTCCGCCGAAAAGCAATCGGAATCGTTTTGAGCATGACATCAAGCAGAAACGTCGAGGAAGTCGTCCTCTTTTTGAAAAAGCAATTGCAGAAAACGCAAGAAGCCGACTTCGAAAAGGTTAGATTGTCTTGTTTTGCAGACATTGTTATAACACCGACCTTTGTATAATCCAGGCGTCTGAATACCGTCAATTGCTAATCCAATCGATTCATATTACAGCAGTGAAATTCTCAGAAGTCGCTGCTAGCGTTGTGCATGCATTAATGGAGTTCCTCGGTGACTCTAACAACCCTTCTGCCCTTGACGTTGTTGCTTTCGTACGGTATGTATCTATAGCTCTCCATTTTATAGGGAGGACCCAAAGTGCTTACTTGCCGACAGCGAAGTCGTAGAAAAATTCCCCCATCTCCGAGCGACAATTTGCGAGAAATTAATATCTACCCTTCCCGAAATTAAATCCGGCAAGGTTTTCCGTGGTGTACTTTGGATTCTCGGTGAATACGTTGAAGCTATTGCGGACATCAATGCAACTATGAGGGAAATCAGAAAGGTCATTGGCGAAATACCAATCCTCGCTTCGGAGCAACGCCTCCTAGATGAAGCTGGTGGTGAAGAAGAAGAGGGAACAGAAAAGCCTAAAGCTGAAGGTGGTGGGCGGCCTAAGATTCTGGCAGACGGAACCTACGCCACGGAATCTGCATATACAAGCACCAATGCAGCGAGGTTGGAGGCAGTTAAAACGGCTGCTAAGCCTCCTTTACGAAGTCGGTTTATACTCTCCCAGATTGTTCCCGACCAAAAAAACTTATCGTTTTACAGCCTTGATCCTTGGAGGAGACTTCTTCACTGGGGCTGTACTGGCATCCGCTTTGACCAAGTTGGTCCTTCGCTTTTCCGAAGCCTCGAAGGACGTTGTGGCATCCAATACCCTCCGTGCAGAGGTACGTTTTCAATTCTCACCTTCTGCCCTCTGTTAATCATCAATCGCGTCAGGCTATGTTGATTATGACATCTATCATCCGTGTTGGCCAATCTAAATTTGTCACCGTTCAAATCGACGAAGATTCAAATGAACGCATCATGAATTGCATCCAAACGCTAAGCGGACTCGAGACAGAACCTGCTGTCCACGACATCTTTTTGGAAGATACGAAGACTGCCTTCACGAGAATGCTTGGTGCCCAAGAGAAACGCGCCGCCGAGAAAAAAGAGGCGGAGACGACTAAGGCTATCGCTATTCAAGTCGACGATCTCTTGTCTTTCCGTCAATTTTCAAAGAAAACGGCGGATGAAGCGATCGACGTGAGTCGATTTAGTCTGTTAGTTTACCTACTTGACGCCGAACCGCCACAATCCTTTTTTAATCACAGTACGACGAAGATGTCGGCCGGGCTACCGGAGCTGGCGAAATTCAAGAAGATTTCATGTCAAATCTTAGTCGCATCTCGCAGTTGACAGGTCAGGCATTCTCACTCTCCAAAATTCCCAATATCTAATAATGTCGAACTATAGGTTTCTCTGACCCTATATACGCTGAGGCATACGTCAAAATGAACGGATTTGATATCCTTCTTGATGTCTTACTGGTTAACCAAACTGCCAATACGCTGCAAAACCTCTGCTTGGATTTTGCGACTCTGGGTGACCTGAAAATTGTTGAGCGACCTGCTGTCTACACTATCGCCCCTCACGGGTTCCAAAGCATCAAAGCCACTATCAAGGTTTCTTCGACAGAAACTGGTGTAATATTCGGCAGTATCCTATGGGAAGGTCCCAATATGTCGGAGGCATGCGTTATTCTCAATGACATTCATATTGATATCATGGACTACATCAAACCTGCATACTGTAATGAAGCACAGGTAGTATCTTCCAAGTTTCAAGTTCACGCATTTACTAACAATTTGCTATAATAGTTCCGTAGTATGTGGACAGAGTTTGAGTGGGAGAACCGTGTGAACGTGAACTACCCTATGTCGTAAGTTGATAATTTTCTCAATTGCCCTTACTTACTGAATTGCCTGCAGTGACCCTCGCGAATACTTGAAGCACGTCATGAAGGCAACCAATATGTCCTGCCTGACGCCAGAAGGCGCTACATCTGGCGAATGCGACTTCCTTTCAGCAAATATGTATGCACGCAGTCTATTCGGTATGTCTTTTCTACATCTCGTCTGGAAGAAATTTCTCTGACCTCATTTACAGGCGAAGATGCTCTTGCCAACTTGAGCGTTGAAAGATCTGAGGCTGGAAGTATCACTGGACATGTACGTATTCGTAGCAAAACTCAAGGCATTGCCCTTTCGTTAGGCGATCGGATTACGATGGGTAAGCTTGTTTTTATAACGAGATCACTACCCAAGTTCACTCCTTTGATTCAGCACAAAAAGATAGCAAACCACTATCCGTTTGAGATTTCTGCCTTTTTCTGTCTTGTGCATACCCCGTAGATTTTGCCGTTAATTTGGATGATTCGTGACTACGTTTATAAATTACCGAAAGCAAAAAAGCAAGTCATAGTTGACGACAAATGATAGCGGAAAGCAAACGATAGCAGAAAGCAACTGATGATGAAAAGCCACTGGTGGTATGAACTGTCGCGGTATGCAAAAATTAATTTGGATGTTTGTGGGATTATTCTTCGAAGGAATATTTTGAAACGCAGGGTGGCTCGAGTCGGTTGAACAACTTGTGAAAAGGCCCATCATGTAAATCAGCAGGCCAGTGGATAGGAATGATAGAAATAGATGACGGCAGAGTTTTGATCACACAGAGGTGCTCTAATTCAAGCAAACAGATACTATGCTTGTTCTTCCAGACCTTGAGCAGACCACTGTCAAGTTTGAGGGTGAGATGGGATACTTGACATCGTGTCTGCATACATCGAACAAGGAAATTGGGATCCCTGTGAACAAGACTTCGGATGTTGAGTGTAATCTCTTGCAGGCGGGGCCATCCCTGATTAGTGTACTCGTAATCAAAAAGCTCTGTGATAAGGGTGTATCCATTGGGAGGACGCCGACGGCTGTCCGATATGATCAACTCCTCGATGTTACTCGTCAAATGAGCGAGGACAATGGCAGAGTGCCGGCTGCAAGGTTCGTTGTCGATCATAACCAAAGCTCGAAGACTGGGAAAGGAATGTTTTCCGGCTACACTATTTTCTGGAGCTTCTGCGATCTCTCCAAAACGTGCTCGTTCAAGGATCAACGTTTCAAGCAAAGGGGCTCTCCAATTCCTAAGCCCACTGTGAATGCACTGGTTACAAATTCGCAGTGTCGTAAGGTTGGGAGTAGTAATGCAAGCTGGTGCTGTTGTTACAAGCATGTACGACCCCTGATGCTCTCCGTCCAACGTAAGAGTGGTCAAGTTATGGATTGAAAGGATGGGACTTAGTCGTGGAGGGAACGTGAAATATACTGAACTGTCGTCCTTTTTGATATGGAGCGTTGTGATACTGGACGCGGGAGGTAGATATCTTCGCACAGAGGTATCAAACCACAGAGTCGTTAGCTGAGGTGCGCCACCCCGGAGAATCAAAGGCTCAGATGGTGTGGCACTATGCTGGTCAGCGGGTGGGAGTTTCCGGCTTGCCGCACCAAGTGAAAGAGAAAATAATTCTAGGTTAGGCGCTGCTCGGTGCTCGATTTGAAGCAAAAATCTGTCGACGGGAAACGTGCTATCTGGTATAAAGATGAATTGTCGCCATCGGTCGACGTGATTGATGATGCTGTCCATCATTGAAATACTGCGCTGTAGATGATTATTGCCTCTAAGATCGACCCAGATAAACAGACGTTGTTTGCTGGATCTGTCGAGATATGCGTCGAGCCGTTGAACAACATTAGTACTATTGGCATGAGCCATGTATGCCAGGTAATAGAAAGTGGTCCACAGCGAGGATTGGTTCAGGCTTAGCGAGCGCCAATGGCGGCAAACATGGGAGATATGGACCTCTGTGTTTGAATATCCAAATTTTGAGGACGAAATCCATGATGTGAGGAGCTCGGAGGTCGCATATGTAAAGATTAGGCAAGTAATCTCATTTGGGATTCGCATGATGGGCGCCTTCCGTGTATATTTAGTTGCGGCTACTGGTCAGAAAGCGATACTCACCCGCGACGCCCTTTTCCTGGTAGCAGGTTTTCGGGTCATCTCTGGAATTATGTCGATGGATGATAGACGAGAAATACATGCAATTTGCTCTCCGTGTGAATAGGGGACGGGCCGTGCGAGTCCCGGTCTCACGACGCCACTCACCCACCACCACCATGCTAGGTGAGCATATTTCTGGTTGACGACCCGAGCAATTCACATAACAGTAAACCAGTGATTGGTCTCACTGGAGGAATTGCTACTGGTAAATCCACAGTGTCATCTCTCTTGAAGGCTTCGAATATTCCCATTGTCGATGCCGATGTAATTGCGCGCCAAGTTGTCGAGCCTGGGACCCCTGCATTGGCAAAAATCAGAAGAGCTTTTGGAGATGAAGTCATCTCGCCCAACGGTGGTCTAGACAGGAAGAAATTGGGCAGTATCATATTCACTGATGAGAATAAGCGCAAGCAACTGAACAAAATCGTGCATCCGGCCGTGAGGAAGGCAATGCTCTGGCAAGTGCTCGGATTCTGGATAAGAGGCTACAAATACTGCGTCATGGACGTTCCATTACTGATAGAGGGAGGCCTATACAAATGGGCTGGCCTCGTGGTGGTCGTGTATTGGTGTGTTGAAATAATACCTGTCATTCATCTATATTCGAACAAAGCTCTCTTTCAGCTCTTCCAGCTTACAACTCCAACGTCTTATTGAAAGAGACAGCTCGTCAGAGGACGATGCCAGGTCTCGTTTAAACTCCCAGCTTCCTATTTCGGAGAAGGTTCAATATGCCGACATTGTCATTGACAACTCCGGCTCAAGACAAGTGCTACAGGCGCATGTTGACGACCTAATTCGACGTTTGGATAAGCAGGCAGGATGGTCGTGGAGGCTGAGCTGGCTAATACCGCCATTCGGCCTTTTTTCTGTAGCCTGGACATTATTCTGGCGAAGAATTTCTCGGCGAAGGAAAGCAGCACAACGATAATAATAAAAAGTGGATACATTTTCATATTCACGAAGCCACGTCCAGTCGCGCCGCTGAGTTTACTCAAACTTCACTTATAGAGTTTGTAGCTTCGTCGAGATCTGATGTCAACATTCCAGACGACTCATGTAGAGCCTCAAACCGTGCATGAAGGTCTTCGTTGCATGCAAACTAACTCAAGAACGTCAGCGTTGATCAACATATGCTGAAAATAAAATGTACCATGGGATTGAGTCCGACATATCCCGCAAAGCCATCAATCCTTTCCTGAGATGATATATTTATAAAGTCCTGAAGGGATATCTGGCACAGAATAATGGAAGCAGAAAAATGGTTCAAGCCATTCAAGCCCGCCAAACTGTTATATTCTTCCTGACGACAGAGATAAGGAATGGATGAGAATTCCACATTCAAGATAGAGCCACTTACCTCCAAAAAATCTGACATCAACCAATCACGCTCTCCCCAAACGCCCCCCCCTGTCTGATCTTTGTCCTCTGCCATATTCGCGTATGTTCTTATCAACCGCGCCCCCGAAAGCACGTCGCTGGCGAAAGCATACTGAATTTTTACATCAGTACACTTGGTTCCACAGGCATCAGCAATTGTAAGGCTTCGTTTGAATTTTTTGATGGCCTTGACGATGGGAGGGGTATAGGCATACAGCTCCGACGCGGCGGATGTGTCGCGACCTCGCTGCTTTGTGCGCTTCTTCGAATTCTGTTCAGGATACGCCTCGAAGATGATCAAAATGTTTGCGTATCTCCATGACTGCTGCACCACTACTTCGACATACGATTCACACCGCGCGGGGATGGTGAATAGGGAAAAGAAGATGATAGCAGAATGAGGATCCACGATGAGATCTACACCGCCGAGAGTTTGTCGCTCGACCAGCTGCACAGCGCATTCATCCGAACGGAGAGCGCAAACCAAGGCATGCCTTTGGATCAAATCTAGAGATGCCAGATAGCGATGTTTCGTGGTAGCTATATCGAACACATTTGGAAGTTGAATTGTATTGGGATCGAATATTTCCTCTGGAGGTTCCTGAGGCTGCCGCCGTATATCTACCACAGGGGCAGAGATAGTTTCAACGGCAGGAATACTTAACGGCTCTGATATCCTCTTGTCACGCAATCGAGCAAAAGCAGCTATTCCCAGAGAGTGTGAAACGATGTCAGGGTCAAGCACTACCTCAAGACAGCCTTGTCTCTCCAGATGTGAAAGTATTCCTGGAGTGAGACATATTCCCGAATCATCCATGGAGTCGTCAAGATATTTCTCTTGCCCGCTATACGCAGTAAGATTGTCTTGAATATAGTCGCCAAGCGAGCCGCGCTTGTCGTGGACAGTTTGAGTGAAAGTTGGTTGTAATGATGCAGACGTCAAAGGCTCAAACTGGGCATGGTCATTCAACTGCATTGCATCAGATATGTCGCATTCATGAGGCGACAGGGCATCGGCTTCAAGGTAGTAATCCACGAATCTTTCGTCCAAGATACCAGATGACGAGGAGTAGTAAGGAGGCAGATTTTCTTTGTCGTCAGATTCAGACATAGCCGGTGAGCCAGGGTGATCTACTTCAGTGTCAGCTGGGAGACCGCTTCCGATTGGAGAGGAGAGCAGAGTAGCTTCAATTTGCATGCTTTGCAAGAAGTCCGTATCTTCGAGACGCCGACGTTTGGTGGGCCGTTCAACCTGTAGCTCACTAACATCAGAAACAGGATCCATACAGTCATTGGAGTCTCCAGATTTCCGCGGTTCATTAGTAATAGAACAAGAATCAGATTGAGCGTGATCGTCAGACTCTATTTCGTCCTCAAGTTTGCCCTCTATTTTCGCAAGTCTGCGACGTTCTTGCCTAGTCATCAGGATTTGAAAGCTATCAAAAACGTGCACCGAGTCGCAGAAACCAATGTCGAAATTAGCCCAACGCTTCTCTGAGACGTCTTCCTCGTTCAGATCCAGAGAACTCAGCAAGTTGCCTAGTTGAAATTGGTTTACTTCGACAGCCAGTTGAGCTTCATCGAAAATTTCCATGACACCAATAAGCTCCGCAGTAGATGGCAATTTCTTATCGAGTGTAAAAGGTCTGCAAGAGACATCAGCATTATTGCTGCACCAAAATATTAGAAAACATTAGGACTAACATCCAGGAAAGTGAGAGCGAGAGAGATTTCATTCCTTTCACTTTTTTCAAGAACCTGTGTACCGGTTGAGTCATCTTATCTTGAATTTCGTGCTCCCCAGTGTCCATGATAAGATCAAGTAAAGCAGTGGGGATACGCATGTCGTTGGGCGGATGTATATTCGGAGGTTCCACGGTCGGCACTACAGATAGTCACTAGCCTGAAGTGTAACAAATTAAGAGACCAGAAGTACCTTCCATGAAAATCTGCTCTCCATTCTCCAGGTTTTCTTTCATGATCATATCATCCAAGCCATGCCCCGCGTATAGCTGCTTTAATTCTGAATCGAGATCTTGATCCCGAATGTCGAGTTTTGGAACCGCTTTGTCAGACTGAATGAGGGCTAGATCTGTTGGAGGCTGTCCTGCAATAGAAGAAGTAATGGGCGAAGAACATCGTTCGTAGGCGCTGGCATGTTCTAATGGCCGGGTAGACTGTTTTTCTGGATCTAAGACCGATTCAAGGAAGGTGTTTATACTGCGAATTTAGTTTAATTAGCTGAAAACGTCGGATTTGAACCATGAAAAAATGGACGTGTGCTTAGCCAGTATATGCGGTGTAATTCCACTGGCACCTCCGACTTTTCGTGATCTGGGCATGAGAATCGGATCTTTATCGCACTAAGTCACTAAATATATTTTTCAAACAACTTGATTGTACATACCTATTGTCGATTTTGCGATCTCCTCGGCAAGAGGAGGGTCACTATCGGGTGAAGATCGAGCAAATAGTTGGTCGATTTGATCCTCCTCGTCGCTGAATTCTGACGCCGGCGTCGATGGAGGTGACGATCTGATAGTTTCTACAGGTCAAATTAAGCATTAGTATTTCCATTACACTATCAAGCGGGGTAAATGGTGCATACGCCAGCCATCCACAACAATTAAGTTTTGCCGCAAGACGTCCTCATCCAAGTCGTCGACGTCGACCTTTCTGGGAATGAAGCCCGGGAGGTCAGTGAAATCCTGCAATCCCGGAGGATTCCCTTGAGGGTTCTTCATTCCTGATTGAGGGCGCCGTGATTTTGGAAAGATCGGAACGAAAGATTCTTCGGGCCATTCGGGTTCGACGAGCGGCATCTCGCAAAGATACTTGGGATCCAGATACTTATTTTTGTATGACTGTTGGTGGCGCAGCATGTCTGTTGTCGTCTGTAATAGTGTCCGGACTGCTTTGTAGTCCTCGGCTTGGATCTGACATTTCAAGTTCCTGGAGGAGATTACTAGAGAACATATTCAAGAGTAATTTCACGTACAAAACGTCTTCTGCGATGAGCGCCTCTTCTTGGATAGGCTCAAGTACGATTGGGAGAATGTTCTGTTCTTTCAAGAGCTGTTTGAGGTGCTGTGCCGAGCGCTGTTTATCTTTTTTCTTGCCAAGTTTAGGCGTATTTTTACGCGCATGACGCGTCAATGCAGGTATTAAAGCATCTGGTGGCGAATTATCCTTGTCTTCGGGATGTCAGAGTGCAAATTAGGCACGGAAATAGAAAAACGCACAGGAATCAATCCAAGCAATTCTATCTGTAAGGGATTTACCTACGACCGACTTCATTATCTTCTTAAGATAAGCCACAGCTTCATTGGTCGTTTGGGGCGCTTCATCGTAAGGTTTGAGCAATGTGAGCGAATGCAGGTCAGAGAGGGTCTGAAATGGCTCGACTGAAAGAACGAGCGAGTACGAATCTTGGAGCGGAACTGGCTGCAGATATGCAACAAACTTGGTAGAAAAGGTTTAAAACGCATGTCAAGGGCTGCGAACTCAAATTTCTGACCTCAGACACGAAGTCCTCAGTATAAGTGAGATAGTTAGTGGTTAGGTGAGTAATGGCGTAATCATAAAGCAAGTTTCTAATGTGGAGACGAAATTCAGCGGATTCAGTGACATTTTCAGCACTCATTTGTTCTCGAAAATCAGTCAGGAAAGGATAATATGAGAGCAACAGCAATACTTAGAAGAGTTTGACTGGAAGCGTTCTCGACGATGGCACTGTTTGGGTTGGAGGACCTACCGTGAGAATGTCATTTTCAGTCAAAAAACGAGTGAACGTGTTGCTCCGAACCAACACCTTCTCCTCGTCAATTCGAATCCATTGCGCCCCATCTACTTACGTGTGATTATTTCCCCTCAGATTTTAGACCTACACCCACGAAACTAGTCAAGGCCTCAGTCCTTCCTTTGGGAACAAACCTATACTCGAGGCCTGTTACGTTCGTGGAATATCAAGTGCTCGCAATTCGCGCCGTTCAGTCTCGTCTTGAGGCTGGGTGGGTTCACGGGGATTGGAGTATCGCGTCTCTTCAGAGTTGAATGTTGTTGCCGGCACTCGCTGACAGTTACACAACGTTCGTAGTTTTGGGACATACATTCTGTCGTCATTTGTAGTTTTCTGATAATAAACAATTTCCTTTGCCTTGTCGAAAAATTTCGCTGCTGGTCGGCGTGCCCTTCATCGCGAAGCGTGAGAAGAAGATACTAGCACATGATTCGGGACTCGGAGGACATGAATCCGCTGAGCTCTTCCAAGTTCCGACACCACCAATCCTCAGTGGGTACCAGTACAATGCAGCTTGACTTGTGCTCACATACATCTAGATTATGCTGCGAACCAGCTCCATCCTCTGCCGACGCGCTTTTGCCCGCTCATACGCGACGGCGACATCGCCCCATGCACTTGTCTTTCTGGAGCACCGTGGTGGCGTTCTCGAGTCTGGCTCTCTCTCAGCACTAACCGCTGCCGAGCAGCTTGGAGGCGAGATATCTGCACTGGTTGTTGGCAGCGCGGAACACGTTCCTAACGTTGTGGATCAGGTCAAGAAGTGCGCGTGCCATTTGTGCCCATCTACAATGACTGATAGTGTATCGTGGCTAGACTGAAGGGAGTAACGTCGGTGCTCCATTCAACATCTGGGCAATACGCCAACCCAATTGCAGAGACTCTCGCGCCTCTGTTCGAGAAGCTCCTCACCGATTCGTCGCCCTTCACGCACGTCGTCGCAGCTACCTCTTCCAACGCCAAGTCTGTCTTGCCCCGCGTGTCAGCGCGCCTTAACGTCCCAACCGTCTCCGATGTCACCTCCCTCACACACGACGCCACCGCAGGCAGTACCACGTTCACGCGGCCTATCTACGCGGGTAACGCTATCGCGACTGTGCGCGCCCCCGCCGACATTGCAATTAAATTCTTCACAGTCCGCGGCACCGCATTCGCGCCTGCCCCTGCTCAAGACAGCACCGCCACAGACACGGCTGTTGAGCCTGTCGAGGTGGCCGATCCTCCCACCGTGCACGTCAAGACCACCATCGCCAAGTCAGACCGTCCCGACCTCGGCGTGGCGTCGCGCGTAGTGTCCGGAGGGCGTGCTTTGAAGAACGCAGAGACATTCCAGAGTACACTCTACCCCCTGGCTGACGTTCTAGGCGCCGCTGTTGGTGCTTCTCGCGCTGCCGTAGATGCTGGCTATGCAGACAACTCGCTACAAGTCGGCCAGACCGGTAAGGTTGTTGCTCCCGAGCTGTACATGGCCCTGGGAATTTCCGGCGCTATTCAGCATCTCGCTGGCATGAAAGATTCAAAGCTAATTGTAGCCATTAATAAGGTCCGTGGTATCACCATATTTGAGATAGCATCCTCACCGTGAAGTTAGGACGCAGATGCTCCAATTTTCCAAGTGGCTGATGTCGGACTTATTGCCGATATCTTTGACGCCGTTCCAGAGCTGACGGAGAAACTGAAAAAGTAATTATACGTAGCCTGCCACAGTAGGATTCTTAGCATGTAAGCAGTTCCCGCTTGTCCTGAAAAACCCTTATTCAATGAATATCTAGACCAATCACGCATTCCTCATACACCTAATGGCAAAAATGATCAACCAATGCAAATTATATCGTAGAACGCTCGAAGAACGATATATGTTCCTAGACCGGTGACCAGTGGGAGAATGAACAGGCCACAACTCTATGGAAAGCTCCCCCACAGAGATATCGTTCACGGGCCTTGTTTGGTCCAAGTGACAGCAAGTTGATAATTGATAGCTTGGTTTTTTCTTTTTCTTCAAAATTCAGTTTCCAGCAAAGATAATGTACCGCGGGGTGAATTAAAAATTTGTCATCCATCGCAGGAAGTCTCGCGGATTATAAGCCACACTGCACTTCTGTAGCTACGCTACGCCAACATTGACGCTTATTGACTGGCATATGTCACTGCTTCATATTCTCCTTCAATCTGATATGTAACTCACTGCGTATTTCAAGCATGTTTCGTTGAAATTTGGAATATCCACTACCCTATTGTCGAGCCTTCATATGGTTGCAGTGCACTGCGGGACATTCTCCTGTGATAGCTGATCACGAGGTTATGTACGAGTTGTGTACGAGGTCTCAGCGCCAATTCCATTCCCCCCTGATATTCGAATCAACCATCAGCGCTGAACCATAAGCTCACAGAAGCATTGCTCATTCAACTATGTCAGACAATATCCAACACGCCCCTGCTTGTAAGTCATTTAGCGCTGCGGGTTACTATTTGGACCTAATGTGTACTCCTTATTTTGTAGTGAAAGTTGGCGGGCGGCGACTCTCTATATCGGCAAAGCATAAACCTACACCCCACATGTACGCAGTCATCTTTCCCTGGCTTGGGCACAGGATTTCATATCTACAATCACCGCCAGGGCACCTAGCTCCATACAAATGCAGAACAAGGACGACGCTGCCGGCGATGACTACCCCAGACCCACAGCATCAACTGGCGATGCCCCCCTTCAACAAAACCACCATCATGAGGAAGAGGTACCCCACAAAAAAGAACGGAAAGAAACGAAACTCCAAGAAACCGCACACTGGAAGACTGAGACGACACGCCCCACTCGAGACAGCCACGCTGCATCCAATACTCACGGGGGTGGAATGCGGATCAGCCAACCAGCTGGTAAATCCTTGGGAGTTTAGTTGGACTCTATAGGTTATGTGCAATGACGGAAAGGATGCTCAATCCAGTTGAATGTACAAATGTGTTGATATATCGGCTTGTCATACTTATAGTCAAGAGGACTTGGAAATGACCCGTTGTTTGCTTTCAGGTGCTGGACATGAAATGGGCAGTTTCATACGTTTATTGCATGTGCATGGACCATATGCGTGTGTACAGAGCAGGAGAGACGACAACATAAAACAGGATCAACCAAGGAAAGTCTCGGCCTTCTTGCCACGGACTTTCTTGGCTGGCGCAGCTTTAGGCTCCCGTTGAGCGGCGAGGAGGGCGGAGACGCGAGCAAGGGTGGCCTATTGATGAAGAGTGTCAGCATTGAACAACAGTCTCTGAAACCCTTGGGTAAAAGGGAAAAATAAAAGAAGAATATCATCGCCAACGAGTCGGACAGCCGCGTTGAGTAGCGAACGGTGACCGATAGCGACGAGGCGAAGTTTCCATTGAGGTTTGATCGGTCTCAATGGATTGTGTTTATATTGCAAACGTGTCCACGCCCAGCCTTCAATTACTTTGCAGTAGTTCCAGTGGGTTCTAACGAGATTGCGTTGATCCGGTATTGAAAAAGCAAAACAAAAAATAGACACAGAATAAGCAATAGGGATACCCACAGCACGAAGATCAGGCCTATATCCACGCTTAGCAGGGGCAGCAGCAATTCCAATGGCACGGCGGGAGCCTGATCGAGGGCGGATGGTGGTGGACGAAGTGGCCTTAGCGACAGCCTGGGGGGAAGCCTTGACCTTGCGTGTCTGGATTTTGATGGTTCCGGACTGGTCCTCAACGGCGATGACCTTGGAGTTGGCCAATCCCGAGTACTTGAAAGAGTTCAAATTGAGAAGATTGCCCTGAGAAACGAGTTCAGCATGTTTCAGAACCTGAGGTCAATGAATGCGACGCACGGACTCCTTCGAGAAGACAGGCCCCTCAGGGACTCGCTTCACTAAGAAAGAGTTGTTTCGCTACAGGCTGCTTGTCAGGATCATTGGTATGCGTAACTGCGTAAATAGATGCAGCGACATACGCGGAGAAGGAGCCACTGGAGATCGTTGGACATTTTGGAGAATTTTGTGAGGGGGACGAGCTCGACGACGAAGAGACGCCCGTCCAAAAGCGATCGGTGGCTGCATCAACTGTACAGCTGGGTCTTGCCAAGCACATGCAAATACCCGGCCCGAAGTCTACTCTACTACAGCTTGTGCAACTTTTGCAGGCCCTGCTTGGTCTCCTTCTCTATTTTGCCGCTCCTGCGCGACTCGCTCCCCACGAACACATGAGTGTAGCCGCCGACTGCCGCAGGGCTGTCTTTTCCTTGTTCGAACACCCCTACCTCATACGCCACAGAACTGGTTCCTAGCTGGTTCACTCTGAGTCCGAGATCTAGTACTTGGGGAAAGCCCAGGGGAGCGAAGAACTGGGCGACATCTATCAGTATTGGCGCTACCCATTACTAGAAAAACGTACCTGGCAATACGAGGAGACTACAAGTCCAATTTGTGATGATGACTTGGGATCCATTCCACACTGTTCAATAAGATAGGTGTTGACAATCGAATCAAAGAGGTGATAATATATTGAGTTATTCATGTGTGAGTACTGGTCATTGTCACTCCTACATCGCCATCTATCAGGCGAATTGTACTCTGCTGGAAAGTGGTTACTAACCATCGCGTGCGGTACGAGAGGAAGTAAGCATAGTCTGATCGTACTCTGCTCTTGAGACTAATGGGCTCGGCCATAATGATTTGCAGTGGGATCCCTTTGACCTCAACGTGAAGCGCTCAAGTTTTCAACGGCTGGTTGAAGATGCGAAAACTTGGCGAGAACCCAACGAGAACCTCTGGTTGTCGGACGTACCGAGGTTTCCACGCAGTAGTTGGCAATGTCTTCCAGACCAAACAGCGCTTGTTTGATTGACACAACTCCCAACAATTATTGATGTCTACAGTGGCATTGCTTTGGTCGCGCTGTTGAAGGCAAGTCAAAATTCGATATAACAAAACGTAATCAGCTTGCGCGCTCGATGTATCACTTCCATTTGGACCCTTCCATTCTCTCATTATCTCTCGAGGCGATGAAATCTATTTTGTCAATATCCTGCAACCTACCAAACACATTCGATCAGTTCCCATTTATGTGTAAAGTACACGTATGACTCAAAAGGTCTAAGACAAGGCGTACAAAAATCTCCCAATGTCTGATTACTCGGCATCCAACGCTCTACTCACTGTAAAGGATATACAATGCACGTCGCAATCATGAAGACGTTTACGCTGCTTTCGACGACGTTGCCCATCTTGCTTGCTTATTCTTCTCCTATTCTAGAAGACGGCACGTCAGGACCATCCGTCACCCTCGACTCCGTTACGGTGACTGGGATTGAGCAAGGCGCACTGACTAAGTTCCTGGGAATTCCCTTCGCCGCTCCGCCGTGAGTTATTCCCCAAGCACGACCGGTCTTTAATATTGATTTCGATCAACAAATCTAGTATCGGGAACCTGAGATTTGCATTGCCGCAAGCAATTACGACGTACAACAGCTCGATAAATGCCACCTCATATGGTGCTTCATGCCCCCAGCAAAGTGCTCCGTTCCCTGTGTCCTTGCAAGATATTTTCAATTCAACCATCCCGTCAATTATCAAGCCGCTTGTCTCGAATGACACGAACACAACTAGCAGCACCCAGGAAAGCGAAGATTGTAAGACAACATACACAAGTGACAATGGGAAATTATTCACTCAAATGATGAATAAAGGCCTCACGATCAACGTGATCAAGCCATCCAATGTATCCGCTGACGCAAAACTTCCCGTTATCGTGGTGAGCGACATTTAAGGCATAAGGACTATTCCTTCTAAATTACGTGGTCTTAAGTGGATATTCGGGGGTGAGATTTTATGTTTAATAGTTGGTATTCACGGGAAACTAAACCCTTCAAGGTGGTTTCGAAAGAGGAAGTGCCGGAGAGTACGTTGCATAATTTATACTCAATTAAGCGCCCTTCGATTCATCCATTTTCAGGTATGACGACCAAGCGACACGAATAGTCAACCGATCCATGGAGATAGGCCAGCCCGTCATATATGCCGCAATGAACTATAGGTACGTAGTGTTTAGTTTGACACAATTATAATTTATAACTCATCCCTTTTCTTCAGGGTATCTGGTTAGCCGCGCGCTTCATATGAATGAATTTTCCTGACACCATTTCCCTTCGAAGCGTGGGGATTTCTTGCAAGTAAGGAGGTTCAAAATGCGAAAATAGGAAATGCGGGATTGGTGGATCGTGCGTTTAATATTACAGCTGCGAATTCGTGCTCTTTGCCAATTCTGATGCCAATTAGAACGTGTGGCCTTGCAATGGATCCACAAATACATCTCTCAGTTCGGAGGAGACAACACAAAAGTCATATTGTGAGTGGTTTTCCGTCACTGTCAATACAATTGTAATATTTTCTAAAATCGGTCAACTAGATGGGGTCAATCTGCTGGAGCAATTTCCGCTTCTCTGCAGATGGTTGCATATGGAGCGAACTCTTCTGATCTCTTCAGCGGGGCGTTCATGCAATCTGGATCACCTATTCCCGTTGGCAATATCACGGGTGGACAAGTGACTATCTCATGAATGACTTACCATCGATAAATGACTAACATCAAAGACAATCAGATGTATTACGACTCATTGGTCAACCAGACCAACTGCGCAAGCTCTAACGACACACTCGCCTGTCTGAGGAGTGTACCGGCAGATACCTTAAAGGCTGCAGTGAATAACACGCCAAATTATTTCTCGTACCAGGTGTGTATATAACCAGCGTTCAATCGGGCCTACCCAAAGAAAAATTCAAATCCGCGCAGAGCTTAGCCTTAGCCTGGTCCCCACGCGCAGACGGTGTGGTTCTAGCAGACAATCCACAGAAATTAGTTCAGGATGGAAAGATCATGAACATACCAATTGTTACCGGTTCAAATCTCTTCCTCTTTGAATAGAATTCCAGTTAATCAGTATCACCTCTAGGGAACGTAGACGACGAAGGAACCCTTTTCTCTCTATCCAGCAAGAACGTTACGTGAGTTGATTTTCTATAACCGCTGGACAATGAAGTGGCTGAGCTGAAGCAGAACGGACGAGCAATTTGAACAGTATACAAGCACTGTCTTTATTCCTGGAGCATCGTTAGAGCAACTTGAACCGTTATGGTCGTATTACCCTTCTGACCCAAGTGACGGTTCGCCGTTTAACACGTCCAATGCGAGTGATATCACACCACAATACAAGCGCATCGCGGCGTTCCAAGGCGATGTGGTATTCCAAGCTCCGCGGCGCTTCTTCTTGCAGAATTTATCAGGGAGACAGAAGTTGTGGTCATATCGTGAGCACTGACCACCTAGAAACATACAGAAGTTGACTGGACGTTTTAATCTAGTGACCCATCGATTGAAACATACTCCTGTTCTGGGGTCGGTCAGTGTCTCCCGTCGCGCTTCCTCATGTAAAAAATATTAAACTTCAGTTGCTCAGTTCCATGGTTCCGACCTTGCAACGCACATTCTCGACGACTACCTCGTACAGTTTGCGTATAACCTCAACCCAAACCTGAACGGTAGTAAAAATGGCCCCGAATGGCCAGAGTACAAATCGGAGTCCCCTCAGCTATACACATTTCCTATTCTCCCATTTGCAAAACCGGAATTGTCAAATGACACTTATCGCGAGGGCCCAATTCGTTTCTTGATGAATATCTCGCTTGAATATCCATTGTAAACGCTTAAAATCAAACGTAAATGAAATCGTTGATTCTGTAATAGAGTATCCATTAGTAAGTTACTACAACTCAACATGCATAGGAGGTTCGGATGGCGTGGTGTCCGATGCAGAAGATGTCTGAGTCACTGATAGTTTGTTAGATGTAACACTTTTTTCGGAAATGATAGACGCCAGGGTGGGCAATTCTTGGGCAGCATCAGAAGCGGTAGGTGGGATATCGGATGCTAAGGGGAGAGAGACTGCAACAGTAGAAGGTAGTAGACTAGAAACAGATACCATCGCCGAGGCCAATGAAGTCGTGATAGTCGTAAAGGTTGAACAGGCTTCCATTACAGCACTGGCTATACCTTCTTCAGTCCTTCCCAATAGGTCCACTTCGTCGCTGAAGCTCGGTATAAATCGTGTCCACCAAAATGCTATCCGAAGCCCGCGATCAACGACCCGTTGTTTCAGGATAAACAGAACGACAAGGATAAAGAAAGCGAAGCCAGAGAGGATAAGAATGCGGTCGAGCCAATCAGACTTCTCCAGTGCTGTGACAAGGTGCTTGGAGGTCGACATAACAGTGTTCAGAGTGTCATGCTGCAGGGATGTCGAGCGCAGAGTCGCTGTGGATTCATCGAGGAGTTGCGTGCTCAGTACGGAACGCTCGAGTTCGGACTGCATGAGAGATATGGTGCGGCGAAGCGCGTCTGTCACGTCAGAGTTTGCTTGCATTAGTGCATCTTCGCTATGGATCCGAGAGTATGTTATTCAATAATATATAATTGCACAGAGTCTGCACTTACGCCGTTTTCTCGTTTGCGGTCTGTTTTTCATTGAAAGCAGAAGGGAGGGCGAGAAGTTCTTCCCTCTTGAATCTCATATTGGAGTCAATGGTACGCTTGGACGCGAGCAGTGCGGCGCGAGTTCCTTTCTTCATACTTGTGATGGGAATGAGGCCCCGCAGAAGATGATTGAATACGGGCTGTAGCTTACGCGTCAAGTTTTTCCTGCCAGTTGTTGACCAATGCTCTGAGTTCCCTGCGGTTCTTGTCTCCTTGTTGGTCGTCGACCATCATATCTAACGCCTAGCGTCCTAGCTATCACTAAGGCGATATACGCAACACATGAAATACAACACTGACCTGAATCTGACGCGATAATGCAAGCGTGTCTTCTCTAACATCGTCTGCTAGTCTTTGCTGGACAGAAAGCGGGCCAGAACATTTCCTCAATTCCGGGATGGTAATATCTGAAATATGTTTGTATCTCCGCTCTGCAGAGGAGAGAAGAGATATCACATCTTCTGGAAGTCTACTTGGAATGGGAGCCATTGGAGATATTTTACACAGAGTGAAGGTGCAGTGTAACCGTCAGTACCACGTTGCAGCCGAGTGTCATTGACAAGCGGCGGACCGAGATCTCCGCAATTCACGCGCTACTCCAGAAATATCGCTCAACTATAAATGACGGTTTCGACACTACTCGAACGACAAAGCGGTTGAATTGGTCTTTAAAGTATGCAAGTGTAAAGAGCGCTTAATTTTTCCTCGTATAATTTATCTCTCTGGATTAACGTTGCCGACTAGCAACATGCCAAACCGAGGGCTTGGCTTGGCTAAGTCAATTGCAGGTTGCTGACCATGTACCGCAGCTGGAGTTCCAAAGCGAGAGAGAGGTACATCGAAGGTAGGAATTGAAGGCGGGGGAAGCAGAAGTGCGAAGAGAGTCTGAGTCCTCGCCAAGTAATCTGAAACAGAACGTCTGCTCTCAAAGATAGTCTCTTCTTCCAAATGCTACACAAAATGCATAATGGGTCAGATAGAAGAAGAGGCTTTAGGTTCCTATACATACAGCAGATTCCAACTTTTGCGATATGATACCACATAATTTATTCCATGATTCACCATGCTTTGACGATATATCAAGGAGGAATAAAATATCAAAGAGTGAATCTGTTCCGACGTCGTCACCCCAGAATTCGCTGATCCACAGAGTTATAAAAGAACGCAATGTTTCTTGCACAATACCATCCTGCTTAGCGGGATGATAAATAACTCCAAGTTGACGCAAGTAGTCAGAAAGGTTCAATAATCCATGGAGAAGCGCGGTTGACAACCCTGGGCAAATCGCACAGCATCTTTAGAAAACGGAATCTCTAGTGTTACAAGCAAATCTCACCAGTTGTCTTTGATGACTTCTGAGTTTTGGTTTTGCAATCTTCAATTAAACCATGTGTAGTGATTTCAGCCCACTTTCTGATGATGTTTTGGTTTATTTCGACAATTTTCTGCGAGAAATCTTAGATGGATTGTGAGAACGACAGCACGTATGATATAATGGGTCAATATTCACCTTGCATAGCGCTTTGTGTACAGCTGATGTTGTTGATGAACGAAGAAGAGGAGGTTAGGTCATCAGTTATACGACTCAGGAACACAAGGCCAGCAGATTCTAAAAACGAAAGATTATTATATAGATGATACGATGATAGACTTTTCAAACCAGCGACCCGTATGGAATCCATACTGGCTTGATCAATGATGTCGACTATCTTGCTAATTAATGAAGTGGCGACAGGTTGGTAGGATTGTTTGAGTTTTTGAATGAGGGGTCTAGGGTAAATTATTAGAAAGAGTGTTCACTCCAGTAGCGCCACTCGCGCACCTTGACGTCTCGTCATCCCCGATTTTCATATGTAGGAAGTCGTGCTGTATAGCATACGCGCATTGCTCAACCACACAAAGTACAGATTCGAGTTGGGTAGAACGGCCGACTAATTGGCGTTTGAGTGACAGTTGATATTTTTGAAATGGGGTATCCACGAATGACTTTATCGTAGGAGCGAGGATGGGTATCGACGGAGGTTGGAACAGGAAATCCATTGGGGATATACCTAAATATTATGTTGCAAAAATGATCAATAAGAGAGACTTTGCTGGCAAGCATCACTTCGCGTACTTCTGACTGAGGTGCTTTGTATGTGAGACGATAATTGGTCGTTTAATGTTTTCCTGAACTTTGCTTCGGCGTCCGACAGAACCCGCTGCCAAATCTCGATGATTCGGTCATGGTATAGAGAATCATTTTGTGAGTAAATGAAACTTAATTGTTCTGCTTTCAAATCGGAGCTTGCCGTAAAGCGGCGCATCGAATTCCTCAATGCCCAAACTTCCTTGAGAGATTGTAGTCCTTGTAGCCACTGTGAGGCAGAATTCTGCCATTGATCGCAGGAGCTTTGGAACCACTCTTGCAGCCTCCGGTCTAGCTCTACAGGTGGTAGATAGGTCGAAGAAGAATTAAGATCGATATAAGGCTTGTACGATCGCAAATTGGCAGGAAGAAGCTGAAAATTGGCGGAAGAGGTGAGTTGGGTCAAGAGTGATCGTGTCGTGACTTGCAACTCGTCGGGGAGCCGATGTGCGAGAGAATGAACATCGGATTCGTCTTGCATTGATCGAAGAACACGGAGAATCAGAGAAGGTTTCGATGGCTCATCTTGAAATACAACTTTCGCAGCGATAAGTGTTTGCGCTATCGTGTTAAACACCTTCTTCATGTTTTGTGTAACTTCTCTTAATGACAAGGATTCCGAAACAGAAGGTGAATACTCATTAGCGAGAGTTGTTTTGGTCAAATCGGAGTTTCTCCGGCGAGTCTTCCACGACAGGATTGACTGAACAGCTTTTGATCGCTGTGAGAGTAAAGTTGAAAGGGTCTCTGCCAGCGGCCGCGAATCCAGAAGATGTAGCGTAGTCAATGTTGCACAAATCTCCTAAAATTATGGTTCATAGAAGCACTCATAACTGGGAGCAGGAAGTTACTCACTTCGCTCGACACGCTAACTTCCCTCAAAGATAACGTGGATTTGTGAATGATTTGAGGGCGAAATTGTGATACTACTTCCCATTGTCGCTGTACTAGAGGAAATTCCACCTTGATGATGAGAGAATAAATTAGCGCGTCTTCGAGTTTATAAATACGTTTACGCACCAAAACATCGACGCCCTCATTAACCCAAGAATGTTCGTCATTGTCGTCTGACCGCACAAGCGCTCGGTGGACAACTCGAGACAGAAGAAACAGCCAAGCTGCCTGGAGGTAGTGTTTTCGCTCTATCAAACGCCATAGATGCTCGGGGGCATCCAACAACAACTTCATATGCGCGGAGAGCACTTGAAGTGTACCGAGATGTCGATCTGTAGTAGCCTAGTCAACAAGATTGGATTGAAATATTGACGACCAGAGAACCGACCATCAAGCCCGTCTATTGAAGCAGTCTTGGGGGGCAACGGCAAATCATGCTGAGATGTAATTGCTCCTCGGCTTTCTTCAAGTGCATGCAGAACATACTGAGAGGACTTTGCAATTGCAATGATAGAGGTGGACGCTTGAAGTAGGTCTCGATACCGTTCTCTGAGTTTGCAGGTTAGAACCTGATTCAGTCGCTATTCGAAAGAAGAACCCCACCCAACCATAAGCCGTAACTCCTCCTGCTTTGCGTCTGCATCTGCTCTATATATTAATTAGAAGTTGCTCGTGGCAATAAATATTTGACGCACCTCAAACGTTGCTGGACTGCTCTAACCTCCGACACAGTATGTTTAGTGAATAGTTCATCCGGACTGAGGGTCAATCCCTCATGAGGTAGGTTCGCAGACTGCGCCAGTGACTGCGTGTATGTCCTAGATATTCCAGACGGTATAGCCGGTTGACCACGATTTAACTCGTCTGTGTTATATCCATTTGATTTTGGCGATAAAAAAGAACGCGTTGAAGGCGCAGGTGATAGAACTGACATGGGATGACTTGCGTAAACGTCGGGTACTCAATTGGTACTCATTGTAGCTTGGTTACATAAGCCTTATTATCTTTCTATATAAAGCCCTTTTATGTCGCGCTACCTACCACAAGATGTCTGCCCTTACCTTCCCTGACCTCGTTCTTCCTGCGATGCAGAAGGCCGCCATCGTAGCGACTGTTGGAGACCCCGTCGATATCGAAATCACCCAGTGAAGTTTCCCGAGGACCTCGACCCCGGCGAATGTCTCCTGATCCTCAAGATGCTTTGCGCCGGTGTCTGCCACACCTAGCACCGCGTTTGATGACTGGTCTGTTAAGCCCATGTGCCCGCTATTGTAACACGCGGCACTGAAGCAACTTGCAGGAGTAACACAATCATGCCGCGCCACTCCGAGTGTGGGCGCGCCTCAATCCAGCGCCCGCAAGACACTCGAGTCCAGGGGAAAATGAAGGTTTGACTGAGACCGCTGAAAGGGTCAATCTTTAAATCCTTGGCTCGGGACTCTTTGGCTTCTCACGAACCATTCCCGTTTTTACGAAGCTACAATCATGCTACCCTCGCATTTCCTGACCAAATTTACTTTTCAAGCGCTGGTACTTTACGCTGCGTGCAGTATATTCGTTCGTATGGACGGTTCTGCTTGCGTGTACGACACAGAAATTTTTATTTCGTCGTAAGCTTGGCTGAGCTGTAAACTTGTGCTGCTCTCGGCTATCGTATATGCAGACCTCTTGCCAAAATGATATAGGCGCCCGTCTAGTCGTCAACGTCCGGCTTGACTGTCTGCATCAGCGTTAGGGATGGACAGTTCGGGGCTCGTTTCTTCAAGCCATTGTTACGACGCTCTCTTTGTATCCCTACTCATAACATCGGCGTAAGTCTGCGACTTTGAATTTGATTCGTGTTATCTGGATCCTGTGTTCGGTCGTGTTTATCTAGAAGCATGTACATTGGAAGCAAGCAAGGTCAGAGCCACCGCCATGACCGAATTTATCTTATATTTCCCAAGTGGCTCGCGTCATGAAGAAGGCCGAAATCAGAAATCGGATCCGCGGGGATAAAATGACTCGCTACCAGTAAATTCTACTAATAGGTCTATATGTATTCTGTCATTGAGTTTTTTATGTTGCATCAACAACGTCATCACCAGATGACTGAGAGCAAGGTAAACTGGATGAGAAAGTCCGACTGAAGTCCGATTTTATTACCTTTCTAATCTCGTGAGAATCGCTCGGTACAGCTTTTGGTGTGTCGCCTCCATTTCTTCTGGCAGTATACGTCGATGAAACGATGACGAGGTCTATGAATGCATCCTCCACCACGAGCGGCGATCATGATTCAGGACCGCGATAAGGACAGCATTTTTATGGCAAGCGGCTACAAAGTTCAGATACAGAAGCTACATGTTCTCAATCCTGGAATAAATAGTATGAGACGGTCACTCATGCATGCCGCGCCACTCCGAAAACGGTCTCCCAAGACGTTCAAGTTAACGTTGACGCTTTAAAACAGCTCCTGGCTTTCTTCATCCCCCCCAGCCTATTCTTATACTTTAAATCTACAACCATGTACACATTCCGACTCCTCTTCAGATTGGCTCTATTCATCTCTGCTACCTTCGCATACAACGTAACAACTCCAAGTAATTCCCAAGGATGGACTAGTAAAGGCCCTCAACCGTTAGTTCTCTTTCTGCTGATGATCTTGGGTGTAATGCTGTATATATTCATCATTGTCGAGCCTAGGCTTATTTGGCAGCGTGTTAATACCGACCCAACAACTTTCGCTGTTGTTCTTGTTAACCAGGTAATTCAGCGTCTTAAAATAAGATCCACGGCTAATTTGCTACATTTTCTATAGCAGCCTGAGGGAACAGGTTTCTCCCCAGTGGTTATCGGTCAAGCAGTTGATGGAACCCAAGGACAAACTCTTTGTCAACCTCCTAGTGGGGGCTGGCCTGTCGGGGTTGGCTTTCAAGTCAACTTCATACAGAATGCCAGTGCTTTAGATTCGATCTTGGCACAGTCTCAACTATTTAACATTACCATTTCGACCACAACAAGCATGAGCGCCAGCACAAAGTGAGTTCAGATATTTTATAAGTATTTTGTGGACTATTCATCTCTATTTTCTCAGCATTGCATCACCTACCACGACTCAACATGGGAGCACGCAATCTGGAGGCGAAACTTCGAAGAGTAGGGTTACTTTAGTATTATTCACCTCCGTATCTCTGTTGGTGGGCTTGTTTCTCTCAAGCCTTGGCCTCGCCTGAGCTTCGATTTGCTGTATGAGTGCTATGAACATAAATCTCATTAAAACAATAACCAATTATTCGCGTACACAGCATAATCACAACACATACAATATTTTGAATGGGTGCATTTCGCTGTCAATGAGGATTTTCACTTGGTGAAGAGCTGGATTATAAGTAACGACTGTATGTGTTGACAGGCGCGTCAAGATAAGCGCCCGTTGATTCTTCCTATGTGACATGAGAAATATTACTATATGGTTCTGGTAACATGCCATTCAGTTATATTATTCAATAAATCTAATATTTTAAACCTCTTGGGACATATTGTATCCTTCCCCATCGAAGTCCGAGACTGACATCCCAGACGATTCAGAACGCTCTACATCTGCGGCTTGAAATGTGTGTGAAGCAGGTGAAATATCAGTAGGTAAAGCAGATGATATGGTATTTTTATTCGTCTCGTGGGTCCAATGGGGGGTAATGTGAATGTCACCCAATTCGATAGGGCCCTCGTCCGTTGGAAAAAAGCGACGTAACCAACATATCAAGACAAGAAGATTCGAAGTGAGAATCGAAACTGCCGTCTAGTTATGTACAATTACTGTGAGCAAGCTGGGACTAGACAGTGGAAAAAAATACTCACAAATACTTGACACGCCATCAGCCATACCATGGAGCCACCTGGGCCCACGAGAATATTTCCGTATGAGATAATGCAAAGGCCAATAGACGCCAGCAAAGTTATCACACTGGCCGAGAATACCAGTCGTATGAGGCGACGTTCACTTGTTCGGGTGCTGATATGCCACAGTTGATATAGGGGAATCGCAATCAGCAAAATATCACTGAAAGAATCCACTGTAAAACCTGGGCTCAGACAGAGCGAGACGGGTTACAAACTTACACAAAAACTCACGAATAGTACTCGCTATTAGTGTTCGGTACGCCGGCCCACAAGACACGACCTGGGATGACGTAGTTGCCCTCTGCCAATTTGTATGGACGGCACACGTCGTCAACATTGCAGTAGACAGAGCGATCCAGAACGTAATAAATAGCACAGGCAAGGCTCTGGCAATACAACGAGGTTTTGCCCAAGGGGGAGTGATTCTGAGGACCGCAAGGGCTAGACTGATTCGTGACCACCTACAAATAAAGATGCGAAGTGAGTTTTTGCAGTTTCTGTATCCATCGTGCTTACCAGTTAAGTGTATTATAAACAAACGAGTTTATAAAACTGTACAACACCTTATCTTGCATAGTCACTAGTAGAAAACAGTACGTCAGTCTAATTCAATAAATAATTTCTGAATCTTACGATTTCCCTGTCTAAAACGCAACCACAAGACAGCAATGTTGAGCCCTTCTGTGAGCAAGGGAATAGTTGTTGCATAGTCGTCCCACCACAGTCTACGAGTTCTCCGTCGGTGCTCCAACCGCAGGCATGTGGAGCAAATGGCAATTCCATGAAGAACTGACATGCATACTATCGTATTGACGTGGCTCTATCGTTAGTTGGACTTTGGAAATTTCATAAAATATACATACTTTTCCAGGGCAAGAAGTCCTGGCTAGGAATCATTCGAACGCTCCCAAATCGATGACAGCCAGTGTAGTTTGCGATCAGACAAATTGTAAGGGAGAGAAGGTGGGTTGTACGGGAGAAAGAGCTGCAAACGAGAGGTGCTGGTGTTCAAGTGGTATTCTAGTAAGCACACTTGCTCGGAGTTGAAAGGCGAGAACAGTGGCGAGTGGTTGATAAATAAGATGCGGAATCTAGTTTGGTCGAACTGCTACTTATTACAGACATTCTAACTATAAACGCGGTGAGTGGTTATGTAGCTTGGTGATGGCTGATGCGGCAGTCGTCCGAATTCCAGCACGCCGAGGCCTTAGCCGATGTACAGAGGTAATCTCTGCATTCAATTTTGGACGCCGTGCCCTCCCCGTTACCCACAAGATTATGACATACAGAATGTATTCAATGAATTTCAATCAACCAGAATTACACGGTCCTTCCCAGATGTCCAGTCTGACATCTTCGGCAACCTCGTAGCCCTGGTCATATTTTAAGCGCATTCCACTTTTAAGAAGGCTGCAGATTTCAGAAACACTTGTTGGCTAGTAATGTTGCTCAATGTTTCCTCTCATCCGGAGTATTAATTGCAAGTTGCTCTAAAAGCAGCTTATCCCTTGAGTAAGTAGCATTTGGAAGGAGCAGTGTTCGCGGAATTTAGGCACGCCATGCTAGCGATTAAGACAGAAAAAGATTCACACTGGAAAGGTTAAATTCTGGGGGGAGGAAACCAATACATTAATATAACGTAAGTATATTACCCAGAACTGCTCAGAACATGACAACCTGCCAAGGCGCCTCGGACTTTCTCTAAGAAAGCCTACCTTTCCAAAGGGATGTATCTATGGATGAGCGAGGAAATCAACCCGTAGAAGATTGGAGAACACGTCCACAGGCGCCCATTGTAGTATATTCAGGGTCCTAAACGGTGCATTTTGTTTGCCTTTTATGGAATGATAATGGGCTTAGCTATTTTGGTATGCCGAATAGAGTCTGTGCCATTCCCGGATCATGGCCGGGGTGAAATTTGAAAGGTCATTCCATGACACTTACCAAATACTTACAGTGAGTTGAACTTCATCTATGTAGCGAAGTGATCTCGAAAACTCAAGATTTCTCACTTAAAATAACCATTCGGTCAAGCTGTGGTCGAGCGCATACTTATTGGATCCAAGTTTTGCGGGACCGTCAAAAATCGTCATCGACGTAGCAGCCAGGCATTGCGGCATGCAATCGGCATTTAAATCAAGCCAAGCTGCCAATGACTATCAAAGCGGCCGGCGGCGGCGCCTCGAATCCAACTTGACTCTTGACGCTGCTCTAAGATGTTCAAAACGGTACCATTTCGACCTCAATCGATCTATAACTGCTCTGTCACCATTATGCATCATGGTATGAGCTTTTTACTCGACTTCTATCAACATCAAATCAACTAATTGCAGAGCCTCGCAAGTTGCTCGCAAGAGCCTCATCGTTTACTTTCTACTATTGAAAACGACGGTTGCTCCATTATGACTCGAATCTATCTGTCACTACCTTTCACCACGACATTCACATCTGTTTTAATTTTCTCGCTGCGATGATGATCACAATGAGTCATGTTTCGTATCTGGCAACGGCTCCAGGAAGTCAGTTAAATGGCCAACGACTTCAACTACCCGACCTCAGCCTTCCTTATTTCTGGTTGCTTTTCGCCGATAATCTGAGCTATGGCCGCCACTTTACAAGTGTATGCAGGCGGTCTCGCTCTCACAGGTGCATCAATCGACGAAATCGCTCAGTCCACTTTGAACTGCTCGCAAGGGTTCTCCACGAAAAACTTCACGCCTATCGATTCCAGATATCACATTACAATTCTCACCGAGGATGAAGTTCGAAGACTAACACCAGAGCAAAACCAACAAATCTCGTCTGTAATTCCCGACAGCGTCCACATATTTTCAGCGGGGCTTGGAGGAGAGCCTCGCATTGGGGTATATTGGGTAGTCGTGATATGGAATGCGGGTCAGCAAATTCGAAAGCGACTGGGACTCCCCCCCAAAAAATTCCACATAACACTTTCTGCGAAAGATGTGCACGATGTGGACAAAGGCATATCTTCCGTCCTGCCTGGCCATTTCCCTTCGTCGCCCAGCGTGGAGCTTCTGGATCACCTCATCATCACCCTGTATTCCTTGGGTCAGTACGACGCGGCATTAAAGCACTGTCTACAACTTATTCTTTCGGATTCAACACTTGCGAAAGGGTTTCTTCGAATCGGCGACGTTTGGTTCCTCAAAGCACGGTACAAATTGGCAATGCTGGCGTATGCTTGTACATATGAGCGTACACATGAGTCGAAGACTGAGAAATATTGCTTGAAGAAGCTTGTTGATTGCTCCAAAGAAACTGAATGGGGCGCCGTCTTCCAAGAGCATGAAATGCTCCAGCTGCAAGGCTTCAACGACATCGCCCTGCTTCTGCTTGCGCCCTGGTCTCCTGATTTGCGAGGTGCCATCAGCGACCTAAAACTAGCTCCTTGTCTTCGGATCGAGTCAAGACAGCCGTTATTTGTACCATCCTCACTTGGTCCCGACAATATCAGCTTCTACAAATTGCCTCGTTTTTTCCGATGGATCGTCCCTTTCCACCTTGCGATTATGTCAACGCCCCGCAATGAAGACGATATTTCCACCCTCGCAGCTGCTCACCTCGGCATCCGACACGTATTAACGTTGACAGAAGAGGAACCTTTAAAAAGTTCATGGTTTCGGGACAAGCACATAGCCAATACTTTCCTTCCTGTTCCCAACTATGGCCCACCGTCGATAGAGCAGATGGATCTCATCATGGGGCTCTTCGACTCGAATACGAGGCTTCCGTTGCTGGTTCACTGCGGAGGAGGGAAAGGTCGTGCGGGAACTGTTGCTGCTTGCTACCTCGCAGCGTGCGGATTCCAGAAGCCAGTCGCTGGTCAGATCCACCCAGAGATGACGGCACAAGAATCAATTTCCCAGCTTCGCAACTTGCGTCCCGGGAGTCTGGAAACGCAGCAGCAAGAAGCATTTGTTTCCACATGGTGCAGTGCAATTTGGAAGCGCCAATCCGTCTTTCCTGAGATGCCTTTCGAACCGACTCCCTGTCCCATGGAAATACAAGGGACGCTGCCTAAACGATGCGATCTGGTCATGCTGGTAGGCCTTCCGGGATCCGGTAAATCCTGGTTCTCCGAGTCGCTCATCGCACGAGATCCCGCAAACTGGCATCGCATATCGCAGGACGAATCCGGGAGTAGGGACAGCTGCGAGTCTGAAATAGGACGCGCGCCCATCAAGGGCAAACAGGTTCTTCTGGACCGCTGCAATATGGCCCCCGCGGACAGGAAAATTTGGCTCAATTTAGCTAACAACTGGTGCTTATCCCCGGTGTGCATCTGGTTCGATTATAGCCGCGAACTCTGCACTTTCAGGGCCCAGATGCGCCCTGGGCACCCGACACTCCCCCCAGGCGGTCGCGTGCGCAATGCAATTGAGCAGATGCACAAGGCTTTTGAGCAGCCGACTTTAAAAGAAGGGTTCAGTGACGTCATCGTTGTCCGCTCGATCGCAGCGGCACAGGAAGCCATCCTGCGGCTTTCTGCCCCAGTAACGATCCACAAATTCCCCCGCACCCCACATCTCATCAATGTAGGCGCGGCTACGTCGGACGACGTACATATCGATATTTCTACCTTCGCTGGTGAAACAGGAAATGTAGTCGTCACTGAAAAAATCGACGGCGCGAATATGGGCTTTTCTCTATCCTACGATCGTTCCCGCATCGTGGTCCAAAATCGGTCGCACTACGTTTCCTCTTCGACGCACGAGCAATTCAAGAAGCTGGGCTTTTGGGTTGAGCAACACGAGGATGAACTGCGGCGCGTTCTTGACCGCGATCAGCATTTCCCAGAGCGCTATATTTTGTACGGAGAGTGGATGTATGCGACGCATTCTATCCCGTATGCTGCTCTTCCGGACTATTTTGTTGCGTTCGATATATTCGACCGAACGACACAGTCGTGGGCGAACACGAAATCCCTGCGCGGGTTGTTGGAAGACACGACGATATCGATGGTTCCCATTATTTACGGAGGAAAGATGCCAACGGAGCCCGAGCTCTTGAACATGATTCAACGACAGTCATCCTTCTACGATGGACGGGTGGAAGGCGTTTATGTCAAGGTCGAGGTCGGTGGGCGGGTGAAATCTCGTGGAAAGGTCGTTCGGAGTGATTTCATTGCTGGCAATGAACATTGGACTCGAGGGGGCCTACGGATGAATGAGCTGGTGTCTACTATCGATAATTAGAAATAGAATTACCAGATTAGATTAGATTTGAATCCGATTGATCTAGATAAACATTTCGCAATCGTACCAGAGTTCACATCCTCTCTCCACCGTACCACCAATACCAAAAAAATGTCGGCCCCATCCTACTCGCTCTTCTGCATGGGAAATCCCCTGCTTGACATGCAGGTCAGGAACGGCGAGGCGCTGCTCGAAAAATACGGCCTCAAAGCGAACGACGCCATCCTGGCCGAGGAGAAACAGGCACCAATGTGAGCGCCCGCCGCATATGTACACGCCGCCGCCTCAGCCCGTGCTAAAAAAGTTAAAAAGCTACGACGAGCTCGTCGCGAACTATGAAGTGACGTACGTCGCAGGGGGCGCAGCACAAAACGCCGCCCGTGGAGCCGCTGTGCGTCCCCGTTTCAACCCCATCTCTGGGTCTTCCCACCCATTCATTTGTGTTCATTTTCATTTTTCGCGCAGTACGTGCTCCCCGCAGGGTCAGTCGTGTACACCGGCGCCGTCGGGGATGACGAGCTCGCGGAGCAGCTGAAGCAGGCGAACAAGCGCGAGGGCCTCGACCAGGTCTACCAGGTCAAGCAGGGCGAGAAGACGGGGGCATGTGCCGTCGTGATCACCGGCCACCACCGGTGTGTATTCGCCGTCTGCCATACGTAAATGCGCTGAAATATGTGGCATGCTAGCTCGCTCGTCACGACCCTCCGCGTCGCGGAGAAGTTTGAGAAGGCGCATCTGTCGTCGCCCGCGGTCGCTCCGCTCATCGATAACGCCAAGTTTTTCTACATCGAGGGGTACTTCCTCACGCACGGCGTCGAATCTGCGCTCGAGCTGAGCAGCAAGGCCTCCGCGGCCGGCAAGGTACGGCCATCTATCTACCCTGGGCCATCAGGCGCTGACTCTCCTTGCAGACGTTCGTGCTGAACATCTCCGCGCCTTTCATCGCGCAGTTTTTCGGCGCGCAGCTGAGCCAGATCCTGCCGTACACGGATGTCGTCATCGCGAACGAGGCGGAGGCGGAGGCGTGGGCGTCTGCTAACGGGCTCCCGGACGTGAAGGACCTCGCAGCGATCGCGAAGGCGATCGCGCTCCTGCCCAAGGTGAACGCGTCGCGCCCGCGCACAGTCGTGTTCACGCACGGCGCGGAGAGCACCGTTGTGCTCACTGCGGACAAGGCGGAGGCGACGATCTACCCCGTAGACGCGCTGACGGACGCGGAGATTGTCGATACCAATGGCGCTGGGGACGCGTTTGCGGGCGGGTTCCTGGGCGGACTCGTTGCGGGAAAAACACTCGAGGAGTCTGTCCTGGCTGGGCACGCGCTTGCTCGCGCTTGCGTGCAGCAAGTTGGCCCGCAGTACCCCTGGCCCAAGATCAACATCCTCTGAGCGTGACACTTGCAGGATACAGCCATTCAACAGCTGCTCTGGCTTTGTTAGCCAATTGAACTTTTCAACAAGTTCTATATCGAGTTTTTCAACAAGCTCACGGGAAGAGGACCGGCCCCGATCAGAGAGCGTATGATGATGATGATTCCAGAGTATGCGACATGTAGAAAAATGTTGTACTGGATTGGCGGACAAACGCCGCGGGTGAATGTACAGAGATCATGCAAGAAATATGAGAGAGTATTAAGCAAGGCTGCGAGAGTAAGGTATTGACCGTTAGAGTAATGAATGGGGCGTATTTCATTGTTCGTGAAGTGGAGGAGCAGGTACGTAGGATGGATATATGGCGAGAACGAATTGTCAGGAAGGCGGTGGTGATGCGAGGGATTCCTGAAAAGAAGTTAGACAGTATGGATTTTCATAGAACGGAAACTCACTTGGGTCAGCAGTTCGGCTAATTGTACATTGATTAGTTAGAGTGCATTGACAATGAAAGGAGACGCACCAGGATTTAACATGGGCTCTCCATCCTCCGTTAGTATATGTTCCATGGGCTCTGGCCGACGCAGAGACAGAGAGTCATAACCATCATCTATCTCGTCTTGTTCAAGCAGCAGTCTTTTTTCTTCTTCTTCTCGCTGCTTCTTTGCCTTTTCCTCGGACTCTGCCTGGAGTAGTACGGCGCGCACGGCAGCGACGACGTCGGCGGCGGTGAGTTGGGACCCGTCGTCGAGCGCGGGGTCGATGCATAGGGTGTCCTCGGTGTTGGGCGGCTGGGACGACGTGTTGCGCGAGGTGCTGGCAGAGCCAGCATCAAAGCGGCGTGGGGAGGACGGGGGCGGGGAGTGGCCGGTGTGGTACGCGCTCGTGTGGGGGCGGTAGTGCGGCGACTGGTAGTAGCCTGCGGCGGGGCCGTCCTGCCAGGCGGGACGCGGGGGCGGGGGCGGATACTCGGGCCCCCATGGCCCGGTGCGGACGGCGGAGGTGGGCAGGGCGAGCGGCGGGCGCGGGGCGGGGACGTAGGCTGCAGAGAGAGGACGGTGAGCACGGGTGCGGCTGGGGACATACGGGACAGGCGTACGGGTTGTGGTGGCGGTGTGCGAGCGGTAGTAGCTCGAGGGGCCCTGCTGGGTCTGGACCGGCAGCGCCCGTTCCTTGCCCTTGACGGACGGGGTGCCGCTCCTGCTGCGGGGCTCCTCGCTGCACTGCTCGACGGGCTCGATGACGACGCCGTTGTGCCTGGGGCCCGTCAGCGGGGTGCCTGCCGGGTCGGAGAGGACGCACCTCGACTTCTGGTGTCTCCTGAGCGCATCGGTCTGGCATGATGGTCAGCAGTGGCGCGCGCAGAAGAGAGAGGGGAGGTACCCGCGTGAAGTTTGCGTCGCACTGGGGACAGGCGCTGTGCAGAGGGTCAGCGGCGGCGGGCAGGATGGACGGCGGACGGACAAACTGGGCATCGAGTGCAGCTTTGTTGTGCGCTGGTGGCGCTTGAGGTCGGCCTCGCGCGCAAACTGCTTGTTGCAGCCATTGATCTTGCACGGCCAGACGCCAGTCACAACAGCCTTCTTGCGCGGGACGCGCTTGGGCGCAGCAGCTGGCGGCTCAGACATGCCCAGACGATTGCAGCCCAATGCTATTATCAACTGATTTCAAACTCAGCATAAATAAATCATAAACTACCCAGCAGCCGCGCCCGCTCACGCAGCCCCTGCACCCGCCGGCTCAGCCGCTCCCCCTCCTGCCTCCGCGCCAGCACCTGCGCAGCCGGCATCTGCTTCCGCGGCAGCCACACCTTGCCCCCCTGCGCCTCCGCCCGCTTCGCATGCAGCGCAGACAGGTCCACCACCCGCGGCGCAGACGAGTACTCCATCACGTCCCGGTACAGTTTCTTTGTCTCCGTCGACAGCGAGAACAGCGTCGCGCGCGGCCGCCCGTCCTCTGCATCCGAGTCGTCCGTGTCCGAGTTTCCTGACGCAACCAGCGGCGGCGTCGCCTGCCGCCCCAAAGGAAGCACCGGTAACGACTCGATCTCTTTCAACAGGTCATACCCTTTCAAATACGAGTTCTCCGTCCGCAGGAACCGCACCGTCCCCCGCAGCGCCTCGATCTGCTCCAGCAGGTGCGACGTCTCCAGGCTGCCCTCAATCGGCACGTTCTCCGGCTCAACCTGTTGCGGCCCCGCATCTAATCGCCCATCAGCCTTTGTCCTAAAATAAACTTGATAGACTTACTCTGCCGCTCCTGCCCGGCCGTCAGCGTCTTCAGCTTCGCGTTGTCCTGCTCCAGCGTGTCCAGGTCAGCCTGCAGCTGTTCCATCGCCTCCTCGTACGCCCGCTCCTGCTTCCGCGCCTTCGACAGCTCGTTCTCCAGCTCCACGATCGCGTCCGCCTGCTTCTTCACCGCCTCCAGCCGCCGCTCCATCAGCTCGATCTTCACCGTCGACTCCTGGATCGTCTGGTCCTTCGTCCGCAGGCTACGCGCAAGGCCCTGGATCTCGTCACTCAGCGACGCGACCTTGCGCTCTGCCTCCACGTTCACAGCCAGAGCCGCTTTGATCTCGGAAATCCGCGCAACCCACGGTGCAACGCCCGTGACTGCAACACCATCAGCACAACCCACAAATTTTGACCACAAATCTCACTCTTGAACACGTTCTCCGGCTCCGAGATAGGCTGCACCAGCTTCCCGCTCTCCTCGATGAGATGCGTGATCACGTCCGCGATAGCCTCCCAGGGCGACGCCCCGGGCTTCATGTCCTTTGCCACCGTCGACGTCGCAGCCTGTTTGACGACGCCCAGTACCGTCGTCAGCTGGAACGACGTCTTGGACGAGCGCACGTCCCGCAGATGCGGCATGATTTGTTGCGCGAGCTACGATTGTTAATATTACGCGACGCGCATTCAGGGAAATGGCATACCGTAATTCCAAAATTAACGAGCTCGGCAATGTAATTGCTCAGTGCCTTCATTTGTGGGATGACGTGGGGCTTCACTGCCGCAGAGTCGTGCGCCAGATCTTCCAGGCGCTTAATCATTTTCCTGTTTAAAAAAGGTTAGAGCCTTGACATAATGCACCACAACACAAAAATAACCTCGAAAGCGTCTTTGCACTCTTGCACCGCGTTAACAGCACACCAAGCGGGTCGAACAGCTCCTCATCAATGTCGTATCCACCCATGTCGAGTTGAGCGTCTACTAAAAGGTCAGCACTCACGTTCCGAAATATATTAGTTGCCCGTACCGTCTTCCTTGATCAGCGCTGCCACTGACGTCCGCGTAAGACTGATTGACGCAGCGAACATGTCCAGGTCGTGGTCAAACGCCGCGACGTACCCCAGCTCGCGCTCCGCCAGGTCAGTCTCGAACCCGTCAAAGTACGTCTCCGCGAGGTGGTCGAACTGCGCTTGTATCCTACACACGCGCACAATCAGGGGTTAATTCATACTAATGAGTGGTAAGAACGCACTTGGCGATGTCGCTGACACACTCCATGTCCCGGAACTCGTCCCGCCGAAGCAGGTCGATGTGCATGTCGATGCGCTTCTCGAGCGGCGCGATTTCGGGATACAGCCGCCCGATACCAAGGAATGTCTCGACGTCACAGTGGCGCAGCACTGCCGCGAAGCGCTTACACAGCGTCGCGAGGCCCGAGATTCGGCCGCGCATCTGCACACCTTATGTCAACTATGAGGCTAGATGGAGAAACGGTTATGCGCACCTCGCACACGCCAACGAGGACGTCGGACACGTCCCCGTTGAGCGCGTCGGGCAGATTGTGGATCTGCGCGACGACGGTGTTGATCAAGTTCGCCTTGTACGCCATCCGTCGGAAGAACAGGTAGCAGCTCGTTGCGTCCGAGTCTGACTCGACGTACAATTGGGGCAGGTACGGCTGGGCGAATCAATCACTCAGACCTTTGGAGAGCGAAATTGTGAAAAAACTTACCTGGATGATACTAAGTAGCTCTCTACACTCCTTCGCCTCTATGCTCTTGACCTCGAGGTCGATTGTGCGCGCTTGGTTCTTCTGGGCGGACGATTGGAGCTTGAGGTTGAGAGACATGACGTTGGCTGCCTGTGATGCTGCTGACGCGGATTCCGACTGTGCGGTTTGCGTCTGCGTGCGGAGTTGATCGAGTTCGCTGCAGCAGTATTAAATGTCAAGTAGAAAGGCCATGCAGAAAAATCTTACGTTTGAAGTTGTAAGACGAGGTCGCGGAATTGGTTGATCGTGTTTTCGTAATCCGCACACGTCTCTTCCAGCGCCTCAATCTTCCTGAGATGTTCCCGAACTTGAGTCTCCTTGGCCTCTGATTTCAAGAAGTTAGAATAATTCAATGCGTTCAACAATACAAACACACCCAGATCTTCATGCAGTTGCTTTTCTGTCTCCATGTGATTTTCTTCGAGTTCATCGGAGAGCTCTTTCAGCGCCTCGAGATCTTCAATGGTAATTCGCATCTCCTCGATTTTCTACGAGTTCTGTCAGAACAATCTTAAAATCACATTCTGTGCAAATCTGACCTCGCCAAGCATGAGATTTCGTTCCGTAAGTTGCACAAGCATATCCTCCGCTCCGAGAGCGTCGTCGAGCTGTAACTTGAGATCTTCAATCTGAATCTCGGCGTTCGCCAACTTGATAGCAGTTTCGTCGTATGAGGCTATTTTGAATAATGTTGAGACGCGGCGTAATCAGTCGCATGAAATACCCACTTTGCAGATTTTCAATTCCAGAAACATCCTTTTCCATCTCGGAGATCCTTCTCCGTTGCTCCTGTTCGGACTCCTGGGATATGTCGCGAAGCCTGCAAAGATAATTGTCAACGGGACCTGCGTCGCATGCAAATTAAACGGACGAACTTGATAAGCGCCTCTTTGAGCCGTTCATTTTGCTTTTCGAGTTGGATATAAGCAAGCGAGTCTTTTGCCCCCGGATTTTCGGTGGAGACATGTCCCTCTGCGCAATAATTGGCGTCATGATATTTCAGTATCTAGATGGGACGCACCTTCTTTGATAACATCCATCTCGACCTCGAGAATAGCAAGTTTCTCCTTCACATCCTCAAGCTCGGTCTCCGCCAGCTCTGCCCGCTCCTCCGCCACCTCCTTGTCCAGCAGAACCATCTCAAGTTGCTCCTGTGCATCGATGACGCGTGCTTCCGCAAGCTGGGATATCTGCTGCGTGTCCGCGAGCTCCCGTCGCGTGGCGATCAGGTCAGTTTGCAACGACGTAAGCTTGGCCTGGAGTTTGGGCCGCAGGGCGACGAACGATTCCGCCTCGGACAGGCGGGTTTCTAATTCTCTGACGTGCCGCGCGTCATCCGCGCGTTTTGCCTCGAGGACGCGGATTTTAGCGCGTAGTTCTTGAAGCTCGGTATCATCGATTACTGGCTGAGGAGGCTGCATGAAGTTCAAGTCAATGGCTTTCTTTTGGGATATAGTAGTAACACTACCTCTGCCGGGGGGTATAAGGGTGGCGAGGTGAGACGAGAGGGCGGTCGTGCTATCGGTTGCGAGACAGATGCCTGCATAGGCGGCTGGCTGAGCGGGGAGGATGTCCGCTTTGGAGGGAATGGGTTCGCGGACGTGCTCATCGATAGGGACTGCCGCTTCATATGTGTTGCCGTTCCGTTACGAGTGGCAGATGGAGGAGAAAGGGGATTATCTTGCGAGGGCGACTGGCGAGTGATGATAGATTTCCGAGGTGCGGCGACTGACAGGGAAAGCTTTGTGGGAGACGAGGGGGCGCGCGTCGAGACGGAACGCGCGAGAGACGCCGAGCCCGCAGCCGAGGTCGCTGCCTTCACCGGGCTGGCGGAGCGTGTAGAAGGCGAGGACGCACCGGATGACGGTGGGCCCTTAATTGAGCTTGCACGCAGCAGTCCGCTGGTGCTCGGCACCCGCTGGTGCGACGGGCGCGTAGTGGCAGCCGGCCTCTAATTCAATGGACATTTAGTACGCGGCCTCAGGCCAGAAAAGATGCTGCTCACCGCAGGGCCCGCGTCGAGCTCCGAGCCATGGATGGCCTTGATCTGGCTGGGGCGAACGAAAACCCCAAAGCCCATCTCGCAGGTGAAGTAGGCAATGCCCTCGACCGAGCCGTCGTTCTTGCCGTTCTTCTCGTAGAGTTCTATGCCTATCCATTTGCCGGAAGTGTTGAACGACGTTGGGCCCTTGAAGCGTACGACACCGCGCCCGGGGGGAATGGTGACGATGGAACCCAAGGGGGGGTCCATTACGGTGGCCATGGAGGGATTAGAGCAACATGCAGAAAGGAGACATTTCAGGGCCGCCGCGTGACATAAACCTGGGCATGCGGCCCTGCCTATCCGCCACTTTCTGTTCAAACCAGCACCTTCTCCATTGTGGTCCGGCCCTCTTCGCTGTTAGTCTGCATAATCGGCCACCGCATGGAGTGAACCTGGTTCGTATATAGGGAATATCTTTGCTCCACGGCCTCCGAATCCAACCTCGCCCACATCACGAAGTTTAGAGCAACATC